>OENT01000981.1:0-64109 GCA_900239685.1 Rotaria macrura
CGCGGCAATGCTTACTTTTCGGAGCATCACGGAGCGGCAGCGGGTAAAATCAGATTTTTCTGAACTCATTGCGGCGCGGCAGCGGCACAGTACCAGCCGCGATGGACATCTCTGCAACATGCCCATACAAAGTACATTATATTATTCGTATTGCCCAAGGCGTCCTTTTTACAGAATTCAGAAAACTATTATTTATGCTTCAACATCAGTCATACATGTTAAGAAATCATAGGCAATGAAAAAATTGTATCGTAGACCTAGAACAGCTTAGAGTTATTTGGTTTTGTTCGAATTCGATAGTTTATTTTGATGTTTTTTTCTCTCTCAAAACATATTTAAATAATGATGTCATTTGATTTAGAATCGAATCGAACTATTTCATGTTCGATTAATTTCTCGAGTAGATTTCTATTGCGGTCCAATTTGATTGCATCAATAAAGTTTTCATCTCTTAAATTTCGTCGTTGTAGATCACATCCCATTTGAATTAAATATTCGACTAGTCTATGTCGACATCCACGTGCTTTAAGACAAACATAGAGTAATGGATCATTGCCATCTTCATCCAATCGATGCATCAGTAAGGAAATATAAAAAAAGAACGTCCTCAATATTATATGAGCGAAAAAGACAAATTCCAAAAATAGGAAAATGAATGAATTTTATACATATTTTAAACATTGTCGAGTCTGATGTTTTTTCGACAAAAATATGTGAACTATGTTTTGAAATATGAGCTAATCGGTGAATGCTATGATATAACATTCATGAAATATATGTTTCGTTTTAGTTACTATTTAAAATTTAATCAGAACAGAAATTACGATTCTGATACCCGTCGCACATGTTTCGAAAGAAATCTCCTTTACCGTCCCTTTCACAATGGAGATAAATACATGAGAAGATAGTCTGAAGTCTGATCGTTGAGAAACAGTACGAATTTTCGTTTGTTTGCAAGGGCATATCAAGATGCAGAGCATAACTTTGTCCTTTTTTGACTAACCTTCTTTTTATTACATATGCAAGGAATAATGTAAAACTAGGAACAAGAACAATGTTATGCCCTACATCTTGAAATGATTTCTGAAACAAAAAGCTTTCAAATGTATAGAATGAAGATTCGCCAAGTAATTTGGAATGTCAAATAAGCTATGTTTTACACTTCTATGTTGAATATCTCCCTTAAACATTGTGGTATAGAACTGCAACTTTTACCATATAATAGTCGTAAGATATCCTGATAATATAATGGAATTTGCAAGCACTTGGACCGTAGTGGCGAACCGCGAGGTAGACTGTGTATTCAATCCACCCCAGAAATATTTCTACTTTGGTTAGTATTTATTGCTGCTATCAGTTTTTGGACAAAACACGATTTTCAGGTCGTTCTCGATTCATAAAACTCAAGACAAAAGAACAAGAATAAATTCTGTTCTGTTCGATTCGTCTATAAACAATGTGAGTTATTGATAACCAGCTACCGGTTCAATAATGAAATTTTCACAATGAAAGTTTCATTAGTGCAATAGTTGGCGAGGGGTAGTTTAGGTGTAAATAGTGTTGTGATCAATTTCATATAAAAGAGATGCAACAGTTGACTTATACATCTACTTTCACTTTACATTTCCAATTCTCATTTCCTTACTTCATCTAATCACATCTAAGGAAGAGGCAGTAGTAAGACAGCATGCCAGAGGTTGAAACAGGTTATCGAGCCTATATGAAACAAGCACAGGCAATAATTTTCCGTTTAATTGCAGGCTATGGCAATATCTCATATGATTCGACATGAGCAGGACCATTAGTTTTTGGTCCCAGTAAAAAAATTAATTTGGTATCAGACCTGGTCCCATTCCCGTGGGCATCGGGACCGGAACCATGTTGCACGTATCTACATATGATATTGACTGGGTCTGTAAAATAAACGAGCCCCCTGCTTGTCATAGTCTTCTCGATTTTCAAAGAAAACTCAATATTTTTGGCAAGAAACATACTTTTAAAAAATATTGTCTAGTACACTTGATCGTGAAACATTATAAGTGAGTATTTTCTGTTTCGACTGAAAATAATCATGCTTCATAATATACTCTAACGACACTATTCGTGTATCATTTATTTATGGATCTTTTTTTATTCCTTCAGCTAATTTACTCCTCATACAAGAAAAATAGGAAAAGGTTTTGATTGAAGTCGATTTCTAATGAGTATGAAGTTCAACGAAATTAAAGATTAATTTAAAAAATTAAAATTCTATTGATTTTTCTGATTGATTGTTGTTATGACAGATTAAAAATATGTAAAAAGATGATTGTAATTGAAATTAATAAGAATAATATATCGCTAGCATGTTTCTGATTATGATCGATTACAAGATCACAGTTTTTATTGATTTTTAATCATCTTCTTTAATCAATTTAAACTTAATATTTTACAAATTTTTTTACCGAAATAGTTATTGTTATTTTGTGTCATTACATAGTGCACATTTCTTAGTGTTCGTCATTTTATACGCACATTGTCTTGCAATGTCTATTCTTAATACGTTTTCATCAGCAAGTTTGTCACATTTAAAATCAAAATGTTCTTAATCAAAAATAAGTATCTCTATGAATGCTATCGTTTTATGATAATACATTCTCGTCGAGTATCCAGTGCACTAAATGAATAAACACTGACTAATATTCTCGTTTCCATGCAGAATATTTCCTTAATTTTTTTATCAAGACATTCGGCTATTTTCACTCAAATATTATCAAAATATTAGCGCATAAAAAAGTACACAGACTATGACAGGTACGCCATCGAAACTGACAGGCAATCCATACTGAGGGAAGCTCGCGACAGGCACAGGTACGATGAATGTATATACAGCCTTACCTAGGCGAGCCGACAGAAAGTAGGCCTGTTTGAGCATTGGCAACATATACACAAGATCTACTCCGAGAAGTAGAAGAAATTCACTCGGTTTTTGATTGATTTTAAAAGGCTTCCGGGAATGAGGTCACACCAGCCTAAAATCTCGTGGCGGCGCTACTGGACCAACATAAGCTTTTGAGCGAAGCCTTAAATCAATATAACATATTAAAATATCGAAGGGATACAATAGTATCAATAGATTTCTGCAATAAATATATGGTTGTCACTTTTAAAGTGTGGGTGAATACGGATAAGGATCAGTGTCCACATCCGAGTGTGCGCTGCTTTCATTAGCACAAGACCTTTTATCACCAATAGCAACCGACAATCTAAAATATCTCGGTTTCAATGTTGACTCAGAAATTTTCATTTTCAACATTTTCCAATAAACTTGAAGACCCGACGAATAACTCCATTGAAAAAAACATCTGAGTATATATTCACATGAGAAAATCTAATGGATGTTAATTACGATTGAATTCTGGATCGTGAAGCAATTTTGTTTGATGATAGCCATTGAATCTAATCAAAACATAAGTTAGACAAGATTTCAAATTGCAGTTTATATAAACTGATGAGTTACCACTATCGCATTGAACTTGCAAACATCTTTATCCTTCATGAGTTTAGTTTACTTCAACTCTAATAAACACTATTGCCGATGCATCAAGTAGAGATTCAATAAAATATATGAACTCTGAGAATACGTATTGGCTATCTTATTATACGATACATTGATAATCATATTTGCCTTCGTTGAAAAATAACGATAGAATATAGTTGAACAGCTAAACTCTTGCTCTAATGAATATTTAACAGTGGACATCCTCTTTGAATGCATTCCAATGGTGCTTGATGAAATAATTTCTTCAAAAATGTGCATTGTTTTCTTTGTAATAAAACAAATAGTAGATCTGTACTTGTAGCTAACCATAATCCAAATGATTTATTATCAAGAAGTGTATGAAATAATTTTTTTCTCTTTTGATTTTCCATAATAGTATCAAGAATTATTTGACTATTCCAAGAATTTTGAAAACATATCTGTATTTGTTTGTTATAATTAAAAACGAATAGAATTATATCAAGTCGATTAGTTAGAATTAAATTTTCCAGAGGTTGATAAAATATTCTAGAAAATTCTACATTCCAATATATTGTATCATTGAAAATGTTTTCATCAAGTACAATTTTTAAGATTTCAATTTGACTTGTATAAACAAAAATTTCATGATCAATATTTAATTGAATCGATGAAACCATTTTCAATAAATCCAAGAAACATTGATTATTCCAAAATTTCTCAATGGTTACATATTTCAAACATTGTAAAACAAATAAAAGTAAATCTAACGTCCATCTGTAATATTGAATATTCAGATAGATAGATGATGTTGGATAACAATAGAATTGTAGTCGATAAATTGAATAGAATAAAAAGTAATAAACTAAATAATCATTATTGCCAATAGAGACTCGATTATATAAAAGATTTGGATTTGAAATAATGAGAATTTTAAACATTCGAACAAGAGAACTAATATATTGTTGAGAAACACTTCGAGCATTGTTAATATTTGCTAATAATAGATGATTCACAGCATGAACAAAATTAAATCGACAATCTTCTTTATCAGAACAAACAAGTTTCGCACCTTGATTTAAAACTAAATATTCAATACGTTTTATATGTTTCATTGGATTCGAACACAGTTGCATGTCAATAAATGTTCTCTTTAAATCATTGTCCAAACTATCGATATCAGAATTTGTGGCGTTCATACGGAAAGATTCGAAATGTATTATGTTTGATTTCAATTGATCCATCGATTGTTTATACTTATATGTAATATCGAAAGTGACTAATGATTGAAAACATTGACGAAGTCTTTCATCATTATCGATTGTCTCAGATGATAGTAATTGTTTTGATATCTTGTGAAAGATATCTGATTTATAATAGGTGTCAATATTCACATCATTGTTATTCATCAATAAAAAATCTGTCAATAAATGCAATCGTCTATCGATAAGAATATTATTTATACGTTGATTTAGACCCGAGAATGTTCGGAATATTCGATAGATATTACCAGACGATCTTATAATTATCATTAAAATTTCATCAGGTAATGATTCGAATGTAGAATATAACATCTTGTGTGAGATTCGTTCTCCCTATCGAAATCAATAGCAAGTACTCACTTTTTATAGTCTCACATGTTCGATTGTGCAATATCTGTTTTATTATTGAGTCAATCGGACCAGGTGCTTTTATTTTCATTCTGTACTAGAAAAGAAAAAAAAATTGAGAACAGCGAAATATTCTACTTGCAGTATTCTGAAAGAATATCATCACACATATATTTATACTTATATTTTGCTTGTTCGTTAATTAATAGATATCTGTCATGACATGAAGTTTGATTCAAATTTTACGGTAATAATAAATAGTTCGATCTTCATTGATATTTTCTATAGGATTTTTTGTGTAACTTTAAGACACAAACAAGTTTATCATTGTAATAATAAAAATCTCGTGTTTGACATGACTCAAGAATACATCGTAAAATGATGTTAATTCAATATCTGTTATCGTATACAAATGATGAAATAAATTCTTTTTTAAGATATGTTTTCTGTAGTTATAAACATTAGAATAAAAAATAGGTCAATGACCTATCAACTATAAGAAGGCGTCATCAAATTTAGACGAAACTCAAAGTAAATGAAATTTAGGATGTTTTAAAAAATTTACTCTAACATGTGTTGGAAACGTTTCCGGACAAAATGTTTGTTTATCGTCGATTTGTTTGATATCATTTTTACGTTAGATAGATGAATTATGATCGGTTAAAATCGAAAATTTATATGTTCTCTATGAATATGCATTCAGAAATATTGCTCCTATGTTCGTTTAAGATCATTGGGGAGATCGTAAAATTGTAATGTTATAATTTCATTTACGATTCATATTTGAGAATGAGAAGAAAACAATAGTAAAGGATTTTTCTAAACATATGGCAGGGAAAGGAAATAGTTCGTTACGAACATTAGAGCTTATGTGTCAATGTTTAATCTTGCATTGCGAACGTTGAAGTAGACTTTGTTAAATTTTTTGAACTGTAGAATTTTATCAGTTTAGATTCATAATAAGCAAAAAAATTCTGGTTTGAATCGATAATATTTCATAAGTTTAATTATGATTTCAAACGAATACATACTTTAAAATCAAACCGTACCTGATGAAATTCCTTTCCGCTAGATATGGTGGACAGGCTTTTGAATTGATTCAAATACATAAGTGACGCTCAATTTTGAAAACATGATAAATTCTTTTCAGTTCTTACTCACAAAGGAGCATTATCTGTATTGATCGAAAAAGCTCTGTAATAGAGAACATTTAAATTCTTTGTTGTTGATCAAAGCTAGATCTTACTCCGTTAAAACAATACTTGAATTCGACTGTTTATATCCAAATAAATCGACATTGTTAGATGTTACTACTTGATGCAGCATGTTTGTCTAGAAGTTTTACTTGTGTGGAAACACAATATTTATTAGGAATATTTTTCCTGAATCTATTTTGCTGTTTTCGTTTAAACAAAAGTGTTTGAATAAACGTCGTCATCTGTGGCTCATTTCTATTATAAAAAATTCATTCGATTATTTAGTATCAGTAAGAGGCATTGATTTTGAATTTCCGAATGGACTTAGAAACTATTTTGTACATGAAAGAAATGTAAAACTAATTTGAATTTCATGAAATTCCAGTCATAAAAGTCAAAGCATAGTCTTCAGTTGTATCAAAAACTAATGGAATGAGAGGCATCTTGTTTTTATGTGAATCAAAGATTTTGTGAAAAATAAGAATTCGCAAAATATTTTCAAAAGCTCAAGTTATTGATCTTAGATCTACCCCAGATATAGACATAATGACCATCAAAGTCCAACACTAGTGACCACTGAATTCGTGATTTTTTGAATCACCAACTGTTCATTTACTCATTCAGTCATCTAGTGAATGAAGATTGAGAAAATGTGTTATTGGTACTATAACAATTAACACATCACTATCGAACTTATTTGTAATATTAAAATCAAATAAAAAATCAGTGTGTGTAATCAAACAAAACAGAACTTGAATATCTGAATTAACAAAATTTACATCACCACGTCGATAGTGTCAATTAACTCGACGAAAAAGCACCCACATCCTAAAATACATCATTACATTTATAGTACGATAAGCGCATTTATACGAACACTTCGATGTTTTTTGTTTCTGTGACTCTAGGTTAATGTTCAATGAAATCTTCAGGGAAGCTTGGTAAATGTATCTTTTCCTAAGGCCTAGGTCACACCGTACGCATCCATAATAGAGAACAGTAGATGATCAGAAAAAAATCGTGCGTATTCTAGAAATCCATGCTTATTGGACTCGTCATTTCTCTCAACAGCTTTCTATTGGCGAATCTATAAAATATCACGAAGATGTTCAATTGAAAGATTATCCAATAGATGTATAATTTTATCTAACAAATGAAAACTAACTCAATCGTTATTTATTACATTTATCTAATAGACAATGCTACATAAACAAAAGTACATATTGATTCCATCATTATATGCACACTTGAGCTTTTTGTAATTCAAAGAATGACATCAGAAACTTATTGATTTTTCCTAAAAAGCGAACAGAGACGACAATAGAATGAAAAAAACCTATTGAATGATGAACAGTACTACTTACCAATAATGTTTAATTCTATTCGACGATAGACAAATGGATAGTAGAGCACTAGTCCCAATAGCATCGTCAGTATTGCAATAAGAAATCCAATATTAGGTGATGAAATCACAGGAGCAAGAACCAAATAAATTGAGATAAGAATAATAAGGATAAGCAACGGAATAGGTACCTAAACACATATAGAATACTCATCGCCATCTCTTCTTGTCATAAATGAACAGAGTCACTGACACTTATCACTCGTTCTGCATCTTTTTTCGTAAATTTACAAATAAGTGTAGCCGAACATGTTAAACCATAAAAAATCCATGCAGTAAAACTGAAAAAGCGTATTAAACTTTCAATATTACCTGGTAGGCAAAAACTCATCGCAATGACACCCTTAAAAATCAAAGGCTATACAACTATTAGCAATATCTAATCTTAAATACAACCTCAAGAATAACCCCAAATACAGGTGTTAATCTCTGTTTATGGATACATGCAAATACTTCTGGCAAATATCCATACTGAGCACCAACCATACAATATCGAGCAGCTGCAAAAAGAACTGCATTAGCAGACCCTAGTGCACTAATTGAAATCAGTATCGGTAAAGCGCGTACAGCTGGACCTAGTGCAGTTTCACCCCATGTCTAATCAATAAAATATGAATTAATTACATGACAACGTATTCTTTCAATTATCTACATACGACAGCAACAGCATTAGAACCAAGTAACTCTGATTTATTCATAACAGTAAAATATGAAATATTCATAAGAACATAAAGAATTATAACTGTAGGTAAAGCCAACACAATCGATAGCCAAAGATTTCTAGAAGATACGATCATATTTTCAACATTCAGTTATATGACTTTATGTAGAAGAGTTCGTGCCTATCTAAAATCAGACCTTTTCGGATTTTTAAGTTCTTCTATTACTGAATTAAGGCTATCCCAACCACTATAAGCCCAAAGGCCAGAATAGAATGCAAGTGCGATGCCTAACGGTTTCTTCGTTGTACCTATTATAATACATCATATTACTCTGATAATATAATTGAAATGTTTCCTACCAGCAAAGGCATCTTGTAAGTTTTGTGTATGCCCTAGAAAATGAATTCTGTCATTATTTAATTTAATGTTTCATATTGATCAACAGTAGACCTTTTCCTAATCGTATGAGACCAATTATGATCACTGTCAAAATAGTCAAAATTTTGCTGATAACGAATATGATATTAATACGATTAGCTGCCGATACACTAAGAGAATTGATATTGATTAAAATTACTATTGAAAATAAATATTGCATATGATTTCGATATTAACCAATAAAAGAAAAGAAGATATTTACGGATAGCTAATATTGCTGTCATCTTAACTAATTCTGATGACGGTTCACAATCTAAATTTAAATGAAATTACATGTAGCAAAGAAGTGCTTCTGTGAATTACTTTACCTCCCAAGACACCAGATACAAAATATTGGGAAAATGTTAGAGAAAGAACTGCAATACTAGATGGTTTCAGCATGATTGTTTTTGTCCAAGTAAAAAGATATGCTAAAATATCACCTGTACGTCCATGAAGGGACCCAATGCCTATTGAATAAATCGATTCATATGATATAATTTATGAAAAAGAGAATGAACTATTATCGATGCTATGGGAATATTTTGTTTTCAACACAAATTGTGAAAAAAATGAACTCATATCTATCTAGTTTACCTTCTTTCATATAGGCTATTTCTGCACCATTTCTTGGTATCACAGCACCGATCTCGGCATAGCAAAGTGCTCCTAATAGTGTAGAATAAAAAATTAACCTGTGTCTCAAAATTTTCAAAATTCTATGTGACGCACCTAGTATAGATACTAATCCACACACAATCCAAATAATCAAACAGAGACCGACTGATTGTGTTTCACGCAAAACACCTTTAGGAGAAACAAATATACCAGAGCCTGATAATGAAAATAATCAATACATAAGCGACTAAAACATCAAAAGAAGTCAAAATTTACCAATGATAGTACCGACAATAAAACAAATTCCGGAGAATAAGCCAAGATGTCTTTTCAATGTTACTTCATCTGCCAGTTGTACATCTTGCAAAGGATTTGGATGAACAACTGGCAGAACCGATATACGACGACGTGTAAGAATAGGAGATTGAACAGGACGATAGCGACTTATTGAATCAGTACGAGCTATAAAAAATGCTGATACTAACACCTCACTTGTTTTTGTCAAAGAAAAGGGATCTTCCAGGAAATCCAATATGTTCCTGTTAAATTTCAATATCTTTTCTGATCAGTAAATCGTCAGTGCAGGCGTCTATTGTCAAATATCATTTGGCTGTTTCTAAATGCATGCACATTGTGTCATGATCGATCTCTGAGAGCCTTATACACTTATGTGTTGAAATGAAAATTTTTATACGCCTATAATACAATCTGCTTTTTGCTATCTCCCTCTACAAGCCTTTCAAACATCTTCACGATCTAATTACTTCAATCAAGTGTTTAGTATTCATGAGTAGTACAATTCATCTTCTTTTTTTAGTATTCCTTGCACTTCGGTCAGAATAATACTTCGCTCTACCGATTTCATATATTTATATTTTATTTGATCTTTTCAAGACTATTTAAAAAGTGAGATATAATGTTGATATTCTTGTGATACGAGCATGATGAATTCCAATATTCAACTTCTCCTCGAACATTGAATAGGTTGGGTGATTTTGTAAAACTTGGTGAACTGCTTGCTTTATCTTTGAATGATGCATTGAAATACACGTTTTGCTTATAAAAATTCTAACTATGGTATAATCGTTGATTCTAAAAGAACAAGTTTTACTGTTTATGCATATTGGATGGGCGACTAACTATGTACGCTAAGAATCAATTTAGTCATAAGACTTTTATTCAGCAGAGTTCTGAGAGATCTTCGAAATCAAATAGAATATATATTAGGTGGTTGCTTTCAGAAAATTTTTCAACCAGTAATCTTTCTATCATGAGTACAACTCAACCATGTCACATGAATCCGAAAAGGAGAAAAAGTTATATTGTTTTTTCTTTTTGTATTGATAGGATCAAATTTGGATTAATCAAAATGAGATGAAGCAGTCTGATTTCAGAGAAAATACGCACTGCTGAGATCTAAATTACTCATTGAAAAACAAAACAGCTTGATTCAACGAGACTATCAGTTATGTTGCTGAATGTAGTCTTCCTTTTTAAACAAACTACGTTTTTTTGTAGTTTAGTATTCTTTTGATGAAAAAATTTCACTTCGCTGTACTTACGCATATTGATCTTTTAAGATAATCAATGACTATGAAGTTATCATCTGTTACATATGTACTTGTTCTAAATAATTCCGTATGGTAGAATTACTAATACTATGATCTTGTGCATTCACTATATGGCCATGTTAACTGTAAAATGTGCTTTTTTTCTATCGATATTTCACAAAGTTGATTTCTGCTCATCATTTGTCATTGATAGACAAAGATCGCGGAACCTTTTCCTTTTTACGTGGATAGAGATAACAAGAGAAATAGTACATGAAGTAACATCACAGGTTAATGTTAATCTGCAGATGAGATGAAGTCTACGCGTTTGTTTTTTTCATTTAACTCCAAACATTGTTATCACACGCAAAGAGCAGTGCCATAGTTATTCGAGGGATTTCCTCTAACGGCTGATTGGTATAGAGACATTCGAAATGGCGATGTAAATTTTAGAATTCAAGTATTAAGGTTCTGTTTTCTTGAGCACGCGTACACTAATGCTAGACCAGGTATTAATAATATGAATAAGAACTGTCGCCATGTACTCATCCCGGATACATATTTCCCTTTTTTTTCAGCATGGCAACACTTATTTCTCATATATAAATATCGAGGTGCGACCGTAATAAAATTAAAACATGTTGAGCAAAGAAGAGAATATGTTGAGGTCATATTCGACGATAATACATTGATTGATAGCACTTTTTCCATTGGATCACACTCATACGCTGTGTTCTGTGCTGATTGAAAAGGTTATCAGAAGAAAACATATATAGAACATCTGCGATCTCATGAATATCGTCTAATTAGAAGTCTTCATGATGGTTCCATCGTGACCCACAAGACAAAAAGATAATTCGGCAATAATTTTTACCTTGAATCTGAAAAATGAACTCTGCTTTATGCAGGGGCATAACCCGAAAATTTTCGTATGGACCCATGTTTAAGGCGTACGATCGTATACGACCACACACAAAAAAAAAACCACCGACGACGGTGGCCCCACATGATGAATGCTAAGACAATTATATAAGACTTCTGTGAATGACCACGGAATGCGATCATCCTAAACGACGATCGTGTATCATTGTCTTTTTGGCTTGTGTTGTGTAGGCGGATGCTGCTTCTCTATCCACTCATTCATCCTCATCTCCGCCCATCAATCACAAAGATTGATGATGTAGGAAAGGGTTCATTTTTATTGTTTTAATTTTATCGTGACAAAGTGCATTTCTGACATAGCTTGTAAATTTCCATTTTATTTTTTATGTACTTTGACAGACAATAGATACATACTATAGTGGTAATAATGCATTTCACTTTCCGACCAATCGATCAATTAAGGTATGGCACATCAAGCGTAAATAATAGTTTGCTTGTTTGTTTCGATCATCAATATATAAAGAGTAACAATCAGTCTTCATCATATATTTCGGTCTTGTTGGTTTAGCAGTCAGTTCACTCTATGCTGTTTCATTGCTCCGCTTGTGTATTCATGCATGTTTTTTTTTCCATTTAATAAAACATAATTCTTTTAACGTGTTCTATAGTCATTTGCTGCACAATTTATGTAATCATAATGAATGAGTGTGTTAATTGAATAGGTTTTATCGTTAATACTTCACTACTTTAATCTAATACATTCTACCATTTTTACGTTTGCATACGAAAATTTAGATTTATCAATGCCCTCATGACATCATCAGTGATTATTTTATTTTCTATTTGATTTTGTCTAATGTGTTCTCCAGAAAAAGATTAACATAAAATGAATCATTTAAGAAACTTGACATCAAAAATTTTGATAGACTGTCCTTTATTTCATTTAAGTTATAGCTATTAATCAAATCAAAAATATAGTCTAATTTAGTGATAAGTGCTTCTAAAATATAATAGATAAATTCGTTTACAGGTTCATTTCCTACTGAAATATGTTGTGCACTAATGTAAACTACTCAAATCGTACACAGTGTGAGGTTTCGCCCGCCGATTGAGCAACAATACTTACGAATTATATGAATAGCTGCCCAATCGAATATTAAAAAAGATTAAGAAGGGCTGAAAAATGTTTTGATTAAGAGACATTCTTGACTAAAGTTAACTGTTTCTATTTGAATTTCTTTTTATGACATAATAATTTGTATATTATAAAAATAAATCATTATGCATTAACAGTGATCCGCAAACACATTCTTTTAAGCGTATTCAAAACTGATGAAAATTCATGTCAAGAATCTAAACTCTCACAACGATTTTCCCAATATTCCCACCAGTAAAAAGCATCTCATAAGCTTGAGGTAAATTTTCAAATCCATCAACAAAAGTTTCATGAAATTTAATTGTTCCTTGATCTAACCAAATAGGCATATCTTTATAAAATTCTTCTTCATTTCGATGAATAAAATCACCACACACAAAGCCTAAAATTGATAAACCACGATAAATCGTTTTGGCCAAATAATTTGGATAAATATTAATTTTAGATGGATCATCTTCGCTATTATTATAAGTACTAATTTGACCGCAAATAATAATTTTACCGTGTCTTTTAATAATATCAAATACTGCGTCAGTGACGAATCCACCCGTATTATCGAAATATTGTGTAATTCCTTCGGGCGCTAATTCTTTCAATCTATTGATCATTTTATCTTTTGTATTATATTCTTTGTAATCAATTGCTGCATCAAATCCTAATTCATTGACAATATAATCACATTTTTTTTCTCCGCCAGCAATTCCAATGACTTTTTGAGCCCCTCTAATTTTTTTTGCAATTTGTCCAGCAATTGTTCCAACAGCTCCAGCAGCTCCACTTACCACTAAAACATCTGATGCTTGAGTGTTGGCAACTGACAATATTCCATAATAAGCTGTTTGTGAAGGCATTCCCAACACTCCAATTGCAGTACTAGAACCGATTTTCTCGTAAATTGTATTCTTCTCTGTTGGTTTTTCTACAATTCTAAATCGTGGTTCTGTGCCATTGGCAAGAATATATCTTTTCCATTCCATTCTTCCTGTAACGATTGTATCGACGGGAATATTTGCATTTTTACTTTCAATAACACGACCCACTAAACCTGATACTTGAACAGAACCAATTGGATTTATATCACCTCCTAGTGCTGATTTTTTTAAACCACTACTAAGATAAGGATCGACAGAAACAAATAAGGTTTTTATTATAAATTCATTATCATGAGTGATAGTTGGTATTGGACATGATTGTAGTGTCCAAGCCGATTTGATTTGATTCTGATCAGAAGGACGAGCCGATAAAACAAATTCTTCATTCTTTAATTCGCTATTCATTTTCGATATTGCGAATTGAATAAATTAATTCTTTCTTATAAACTACTTGTATTTTTAATCTAAAAAACCTTTATTTTACCACCAACAAGGTTAAATTTCTTCTTTTACAAAATGTTTATGCTTTTCACGTGTTTCAAAGGTAACATAGATAAAAAAATGTTTTAGAGGTTGTTATAAAAAACTAAGAATAATAGAAACTGTGTATTCTTTTTGTCAAATAATGACAATTATCTTTCACTTTGTGCATTTCATTGATAAGAATAACAGGTATCCACTGCCCGGAGCGCTGAAAATATTTTGAGGGCGACGATGACATAGCCACGCCACTTCAAGATTATATTATAGAGAGTATGATTTCTTTAAGTTGAATTTCAAAGAGGAAAGCCAATTTTACTCACTTTCGACGAGATCTATGCATTGTTTTTTATTAAATTAAAAGTCAACACATGAAGTACCATCGACAGAATAATTGTTCTCTAGAGAAAAATAAATTTCAGTGTAATATAATGGGAATAGTTTTCAATTGGAACACTATAGACTATGCCTTATAGATATACATTTTCTCATTTTTTCATTAGTCGTTTAACTCCAAATACTACTTATATGATTCGTTTCAATTGTTCTTTTCCCTGATACAGCATATTATTCTATTTGTATAAAGTTTTGTCCATTCGTGTTACCACTCTTGTATTAATGTCTTCACGAGTGTTTCTCTACTCTTATAGTGTAAATGTATTTGTCGATAAACATTACCAGAAAACGTTTCATCGTGTATTTATGTATTTGTTCTTTCTTTCTTTCTTTCTTTCTCTTGTAATATCCCTTAAGTGCATTCTAACAACTAATGAAGCATGTTGATTCTCAATATGCTTCTTGATTCAAGACACCTTAAGTAGTATTTAATTATTTATTAAATTGATTTTGAAAATCTCTAGGATGTGGAATGGTAATAATTCGGGAGGGTGTGGCTATTGTGGTTTCTTTTCATATACACCATTCAGACTCTCTTTATCTTTGCAAACTGCCACCTTAGTAGTAGTAGATAATCAACAACCTAGAAGATCTGATGGAGTTCGAGCTAAACTTGAAGTTAATTAATATTCTAATGAAAAAGAACTTAATGATGAAGTTGAAGTTATAAATGAAGAACAACTGATGGAATCAGGCCTGTATAAACACTAAATCAATAAGAATCACAAAATAAACAGGAATGATTAGAAAATCACTTCAAAATATTGTAATAAATATCGATTGTTAACTGCTGAATCACTGCAAATTCTTCACAAAAAAACCTAATCTAAATTGTACTAGCTGTTATATTCCTTAAATAGTTTACCGAGAATATTTACAACCATCCAAACCAACTGTCAAAATTAAACCAACGGCAACTGATCGACTACACACCGATAAAAATAGGTAAAAATGTGCATATTTAACTGTTTTAACAGCTGATAGGGATGAAAATCCTTCTTTATTTTGAAAGAATAGGAAAAACTAATACTTTAAACTAATGACTCACGTATCACATAAATATACGAATATCTTCCACACTCTCTCTAAATTATAACTACATCTCTTTCTTGATAATGATATTTGATACACTGACACGTGAACTAGTTATTTTGATTATGCTTAGATAAATAGGCAAATAAAATAAACCAAAACTGCTGTGAAAAAACTGGTCTTTCAGTTATTGAAGAATAGTGTGTAAAAAGTTTACCAACGAAAATTTACTGGAGGGCAAAGCAATCCTATTGTTACGATGAAATTCTTTTTTTTTCGTTAACTTATACTTGTTATGGTTTAATGACTTTGTTTAGAACTGGTCGAACAAGCGCATGGTCCAGTCATTATAACCAATCGTTCCGAGAACTCGTCAATGGTGTTTTTCGTAGTCATGCACACAGTAAGAAGGAAAAAATCAATAATTCCAGCAAACAATGGTTTTCATGTGAATGATTCGCATTTGATAAATATTCATGTAGATGATTCATCGATGGGTGTACCCATGATTAAAGAGGGTTCTGATCGTTTGACATGTGATGAAGAAGAACTTGAAGAGGATCACGGCGATGAAATTTAGTATTTCTTTCCTGTCTTTAATTTATGTTTTAGTTGTAACAAAGCATTAGAACGAAAGAAGATGAATAAAATGAAAATTATTTCCTCTTGCATATTTTCATTATCTAGATTCAGTCCACTAATGTCTTCGCAGTTAACAATGTTCTCAATCAAACCGATGTTTTTACTTTGATGTCCTACCCCAGAGGTATTCTCGAAGCAGTTATCTCAGCGAAATATGTGTTTTTTTAATCCGAGAAATCTGCAAGCAGGTTTCTACGCAAGAATGCATTATAAAGTTGAATGTCAGTTAGAAAAAGCGTGCATGGTATTGTGTGCCTGAGCAAGACTATTTGTAACGCGGTAGAGAATACAACTTCCATAATAGCAGCGATGTTAGATCGGGGCAGTTGTTAGAGAGTTCTCTAATAAGAAAACTTTCCTTTCTTTTTCTTCTAACTTAATATCTTTTTTTATTTTCTTTCTATTGTAAATCTACTTCTGATGCGAGTTATCCAGCTCGATAAACGGATTGATCAATTGATTGTCTTTTCGATCGTTCGATTCTCTTTCTCTCTTTTCTTCTTCCCTTCGACTCCATGAAAAATCCGAATGAATCTCATTCTTCTTTTGACTCTGAATTGAAGTACTTTTCACATTCATCTATTACTACTTTTTTCTTTTTTCTGGCCAGTTTTCTCTCTCTTGTATGTTGTAACGGATTTAAATAATGAAATGAAATAGTGAAAACGACAAGTGGAATCAAGCAGAAAATAAAATCTAACTATTTTAATGTATTCATGTTGCTTCAAGGGAATTTGTAGCATGTATGTACGGTGCTTTTTTTTCATTTGGTTGACAACTAATGTTCTTCGTTAATAATATAAATAGACATGTGCATATCAGTTCACATTCTCGGATATATCAGAAAAGTGTATCGCCTTCGTCAAACATACCTAGGGAGAAAAAATGAGCGGCGATACATACCTAGTTTATCTCTATAAACAGCAAAGTCTTACGTCTTTTTGCGTTACATTATTTCAAATATGAATACCACTGGCACAGAAACAGTTGTAAATGATAAATTTGAATTATTTCAAATAAAATTTTATATTATACTAATTCTGCAAGTTCCAGCAATTTTACTATCCGTCATCATCTTCATCTTCTTTGCTACTCATTGAGCTGCTTTGCGATCTCCCCAAAATCATGGTTTATTACTCCTGCTAGCTGTACACTTCGTTCGGCTAACATGCAGTACGCCACTTACTCTTCGATTCTATTATCTTGGATATGTAACTCCAACTTCACCAACTTTCTGCACATGGTGGGTATTCTTTGAGTTCACTCTATATGTAAGCAGTGAGTACCTCTTGGCAACCATTTCTATTCAACGACACATGTTTATTTTTCATGGAAATGTCCTGCACATCTTCTGGAAGCGCTATCTATTACATCATCTACCACTGTTGCTCAGCATCGTCTATTCTATGCTATTCTATGTGTTCTCTATTCTTGTGTACCCATGTGATGGCACTCAATAGGATTTCACCAACAATCTCTGTGGTTTTGCAGATTTTTATCTTCTTTTTGACAAAGTACTTGGCACGTTCGACATGGCTTTCAACAATGGCGTGCCTATGATCGTTGATATATTGGCCAACATTGCTTTGATTTTACGGGTAGCTATGCGGAAGCGTCGCTTGCAACAATCGACAATGTGGCGGCAACAACGGCGCATGATCTTACAATTGTTCTGTCTTTCGAGTCTTTACCTAGTCGCTTGGACTCCAATTCTTATCGTAGAACTTGTGCAAATACTTTTTAATCCCACATTTCTCGTGGAACTTCAAGTGGATTATTTTTGTGATGTTATCGATTTGGTTTACTTCTTCCTTCCATGGATGTGTCTCGCGTTCTTTCCTGAAATTATCAAATGGATGAAAAGCATGCGCCACTGCCGGACAACAAATAACATAGTTGGAACAACACACACACGCACTATTGTTGCAGTAGTGCCAAAGTTGAAATTAGAAGGAGGATTATAGATCACTGAACCTACATCCATTTCGTATGCGCGTGTGTTTGGGTAGAAATAAAGGAAGCGAATTAATAATCGAATCATGAAAAGACGTAAACAAATATAGGAACAAGATGAAAATACACAAGCGCTTATTTGGCACACGATTTTGCTCACTGCTCTAAATTCCTACTTTGTTTTGTTTTTATTCCACGTGAAAGATTCTTCTTTATCTATCAAACTTGATTGACACGCATATGCGCTTGAGAGAATCTAATTGCTAATAAAGAAGTAAAACTCTGGAAATAAAATTGCATTTCAGTTTTTTCTATAATATAAGCAAGCTCGTTTTAGGAAATGTACAGGTACATGAAGAAAATGAGTTTGCTCGATAAGATTTTTTAAGAGAGAAATACGCGACATACAAGATTTTCCTGTTGGAATAGTCAAGAACATGAAATCAAGAAATGAATGGAATCAACTGTGCTTTTCATTAAGTTGATTTTATGTGGTATTTTTGGATAGATGATAATCTTTTAATCCAAAAGATTATATTCATGGAAGCTCTAAATGGTATTACATTCGTCAATGAAATAATTTCTATCCACTAATGACTAGGACAAATATGCTTGAGACGACAAGGCGATGATATGTTTATCATCAATAATAAACGATGTTTTTTTTTCAGTTGGAGAGATCAAGAGAAAAACATGCGCTTGACAGCTTCATCTGAAAGTCATACCAACAAGCATTTGTTGGTATAATCAACTAATTAGAATTAGATAGTAGTAGCATGCTTAACATTCAGAGTGTCTGATCGAAATTATCGATGGAGATGCTTTTTGAGGATGAATATAAAAATATTTGTATTATTTAAATTGAATGTTTATCAGAAATCTGATCGTTTTTAAACGTATGATTGAATGAGAAAGCATGAAGACAACGAATCATCGTAACTAACAATGATGTTTTATCATATTCTCAAACGATGGGATACCTTGGAAAACTAATATAGACAGATTATGATATGAACGAGCTTTGTGCTATTATTTTATGAGGGGTCGTAGTGTTTTTTATTCATCGTTTCGCTAATGATCCTGTTTTAGTTGTCTAACTGATTCTGTGACAATCTGCACTCTAAAAAATAGGTTTTTACGGAACTTTGAAAGGTTCTTCCCGCGGGCACAACGGAAGAACCTTTTTGGGCTCACTAAAGACCTTTAAAAGGTTTGGGTGGTAAGTTGCAAAACCTATCTGGTTTTTTAAATCTTGAAAAGGTTTTATAGCGTTAATAGCAAACATTTTAAAGTTCTATACTAAACCCAAAAAGGTTATTCCAGTGTGTCCACAGAAAAAACCTTTTTGAGTTCCATAAAAAACCTATTTTTTAAAAGTGAGTCACGTAGGGCTGGTATACCTAATTCAGAAAAAAATTTAAGGTCTCAACATTTTCTTTATGAGTCAGCTCATATCGACAGCGTAAAAAAACCGAATTCAGTTCCCAGAATAGAACGAACATTTCTGCATCAATCTATATGAAACTCATTGAAAAATAATAAGCCGTTCTTTTAAGACAATTGTTTCGAAACAAACACCTAAACTTTTCTTTCTTTTCTGTGTGGTTCTAGTTCTGTCATCACAGCAGTTTTACATAAAACTTCTCAAAAATATTTTCTAATAAGAATAAAACATATAGCACTGGATTCGTCTTGGCAAGGTACATCGACTCGTATTGATTTTAGATGAACTAATGTGACAATTTTCAAATCTTTACTTTGCATTTAAAAAGAAGCAGCAACGCGGCGGAATGATATGCAATGGATTAAATTCTGCCTTGTATTGCATATGTCTTTTAGTTCTACCCACGGAAAAGGTTTTAGACAAACCGGCAGTCAACCGCAGTTATTTTCAACTAATCACGGTTTTTCTCGCTGCGTTTAAAATTAACCGCAGGGAACACCATTGCCCAGGTCGGAGACGTACGGCGGGAACCGGCCGTATCGTGTTATTTCAACGAATTCCGGAAGCGGGTTTCCGAAATCGATTCTGGCTTCCGGATCCCGCTTACTTCCCACCAATTCTGGGCACCGGATCGTATCCACGGATACGGTTCCCGTTTTCTACATGGATCCGTCGACGGAAAACACTGTTTCCAAGCTCGGACCGCATACGGTCCAGATCCGACAGTTTCCGGACCGGATACCGATAACGGAAAAAGCAATTTTCCCATCCGGAAAGAACACGGCTCAGATCTGGCCATTTCCGCTAAGCTCATGAAAACTCATCTGGCCGTTTCCCAAACAGCGCTAAATACTCAGAATTACTAAGCAAAGTCTCCGACTTTCGAAGCCAGCTTTTACTTCTTTTTTAAACAAGCCTAAAACAACACCACAAGATACCCTGGGAACAAATAAAATTCTAGTGAAACATTATGCGACTCTCTCCAAAATCGTTTTTGTCACAAAAATGGGAATTATGAGTCCGAAGACCTAAAAATCAGATTTTTAGACTTTGGCAAACCGAAAACGATATGTGTAAGAACGGCTTACATGTTAAACACCAGCATTTTGAGACTTTCCTGAGTCTACAATCAAGGTAAGCGACGCTTCTAAAGTCTCTAAATGACTTGCCATTTCAAATTTTTATCAAAGAAATTTGGAATGCAAATTAATGCACTGAAAATAATAACACTTTAAGTAACACATCTAAAATTTTCACGCGAACCCATAAAAATATGGTAAACTATTCATGTCGTGGACATTGTCCTTGAATTGAAGTAATTAGAAAAAAATCCCAAAAAAGACCTTTAAAGGTCCTTTTTTGTAAAATGATGATTTGGATATCTAGGAATGATATAATCGAGAATTTAATATTGGATGTAATTCTTTTTCAAGCGGACGCCTGATTTCCAAAGCAGAAATAATTTGGTCGGAATACGGTAGATTCCGACTGTTTTCCGATGCTTCTTTATCGGATTATTGTATTTTCCGGTTGGATCCTGGCGGATTTTGCCATAGTTCCGGGCTCCGTTACGAACGACCTGGGTGTAAACACTCTATTTGGAAACGTGGTTTTGAGAACCGCAGCGAATACCATTCCAAACGTGATCTTCGGAAACCAGGTAAGACGAGGTTTTGAGAACCACAGTGAATGCCATTGCAAACGAGACACTGGGAAACGTGGTTATTCTGGATTTTCAGACACGGAGGTTATCGCAATTTAACTTTGGCATCCAACCTTGCAGTTTCAGATCGCATGAAATGTTGTTAATATTGTTCTAACTGCAGTCACGAATTAGTCCCTCTTATGTGAAATGTATTTTGCGAAAATAAAGATTATTTAAATAAAATTTGATGGCGAAATGAAATGTCAGTTGAGCAAAAAGGCTTCTTATCGAGTTTCTGGACCAGGAGAATATATCGTTTAATTGTATTGATAAGTTTTATTTTCGTTAAATAAATGTCATTTGAGAAGGAATCAGTGCAATAGGCAAGCAGTCAATGCGGCAACAGTTTTCTGTTTTTGATTCTTAATTAATTTTAAAATTAAAAAATCAATCATTCAATCAACGCAATAAAGTTTTGTATCCTTTTTGTTCCAAATATAAATCTAGGGTGAAACAGCTTAAACAAGATGTTTTTATTTCTGGGATGCTTTTTAATTTTCCTGATTTATTTTTATTTCTGATTTCTGTTTGTTTTTAATTTTTTTGTTGATTTTTCGGATTTCATTAATCAAAATCAATCGATTAAAAATATATAATTAGATTGCTTACTGACCGACTAGGTGAAAAAAAACTATAATGACAGTTTCTAACAGAAATTACCTATACCAAGAAGTCAGTAAGCAATACTATGAAAGTGTAAATAATTACAATTAATTTTTCTTCAGAGTTAAAGTACATCTTAAAAACCAAATGTATACTGTGCTGTCAAGAAATCCCGGTATTTAGTAGTTTCTAAAAACCACGGGGTCAGACCGGTAATGCGGGTTTTAAAAACCGCGTTTTACAGCGTCTTGAAGAAACCGCGGTTTTGCTGTTTTTTGGAGAGACGAATAAACGGTCTGACTCCCGCGTTTCGCAATACCATTCCAAACCGCGTTTTTGTAGCGAACTTTTTACCTCATTCTATGATGAAGTTACGGAGAATAATGATTTACAAGTTTTCTCTTTCAAAATGGTTTTCTCGTCTAGATTTCAGACATTGGTTTGTTTTATTTTCGATGCGGGTAATTGAAACATATCGAATCCATCTGATAAAATCTAATTCAATGAACTAAATAGAAAATCCTTTCACATGAAATGAAATTTTTGAGATTTTCTTAGAATTTCTCTAATGACATGGAGTATTTCAGAACAAGAGCTCCCTTACAATATCAATACGTAAGAATTGATCGATAACTTCACTCTCACTAAAATTTCAAGAATCTTAACCGTGTTTTATTTACAGATGTATGTCTATGTCAGTACTGTTACATTTTCACTTAGAACAAATGTGAGAGAGAAAAAGGACATAGTCGTGAAATGAAGTTCTTCGTCTCGAGGCATATTTCATTCAAATTTAAGCAAAAATTGGTGTTCTTTCTTATGCGAAGCGGTGTCATGCATAATTTATTGGAAACTTTTACTTAAAATTGTTACCTTCACATATTCCATTTCACAATAGTCAATGAACTATACTTTTCACTATCAGACTTCATAATCACTTGTTGCTTTATCATACTTCTAAGTATGAATTCTAATATAAAATCAAGCTCTGAAATGTCTCTAACATTCTTGGAGATTAATAAGTGTTATGAAAAGTTTTAGAACTTTAAGGCTGATTCATTTGGAATATCATTTAGACACCTTATCTCAAATGTGATATAATTAATTATCTTTCCATCAGTATGATCCTAAGATGGAATTTTCTCGCGCTTTGATTTTATTCTACATGTAAAAAATCTCGTTATAACGTTCATTTGATCGATAAGAGATTTTCTAATGCATTTCTATTCAATTCATTTTTGATAAATTGGTATGAATAGAAGAATTGTAGTTTACTTTTGCAAATCGATATTTTGTTTTCGATATTGGTAGTCGTGTCATATTATATTGCTATGATATTGTCGCATAAATTATATTTTAATAAATGTATCACTAGACTAGTCGAAAACGTTGAATCTTTCTTGAGTACGGAAAACTATCCCATTTATCCAGAATATACACAAGAGCGAATAATTTTAAGGTCTAAATTAGGAGTTCGTTGGAAAATTAAAACTCCCCTACACCGCTGAAGTTTTCACTTAGAAATATATCTTATTAAAACTGAGCGATATATTTTTTGAGGAGAATTTTTTTGGTTTTGAATAATCAAAAGAATCTGCTAAGAACAATTCATTGTTCATCAAAGGAGGAAAAGAAAATATGTTTTACCGAAGGAGTGTTTCATTGCTTATTTTATCCAAAAAAATTATTTGTTTCAAGTTCATCTACGTAGTCACAGGACGTAAGAGTAATTCCGAACGCATAATATGACGTTTGTACAAATACATTTTCATCTTTTTTATTACTCAAGTTCAATTGCATCGTATAGATACGCACAAAGTAAGACATTCGATTTAAAAAAATCGAACACGATGATGCAAAATATTCGACTGATGGATTAAAAAAAACAAGGTAAGCTACTGCTGTAACTATCAGTCTATGACAGATGTTTTATTTCAAGTTCAAAATCACTTGAAAGTTTTGATAAGAAAACATTCGATCTATGAATTGCGAAATGTTTAATTACTTTAATGGAATCATTAACATTAATTCGTCCCTTCATCGAAAATTCCATTAAGAAAGTATTGGTCAAGTCCATGTGTATTCGAAAACGTTTGTATATCGCAGGTAAAACTCACAACATGATCAAGGCATCATTGTGAAAATGTAAATTTGACATTTTTCGTTTGGTATGTTCTATATTAAATGAACCTCTTTTATTCTCATAAGATTCTACTCGTCATATACCAAAAGACATTCTAAATCAAAAATCTCGATTGATAATACTAGTCATGACATTTGTTTATGTATATTCAAAATTGAAGAATTCACTTAAAAGCGAATCAGCCAGTAATTCAATTTCATGGAATTTTAGCGGTATACCGAGATTTCAACCCACTGACTATTGAGCCTTTTATAAACAGATTGGGTATCGATGCAGATCTTTTCACCCCATCCACATCCCAAAACAAAGGATTCGTAAACTATTTCCAAAAGCTAACTTCATTGATACTTGTATAACCTATGGCTGAAGTTTCATTACATTATTATCATAGGCTCTCACATGACTAAGAATCGCAATTTTGATCACAGCTTTAGCCTTTTTCATTAAAATCCTGTTCATTATATATGAAATCAGCATTCTAGCGAAAAGAAATAGTGTACCAAATCAAAGAAATACTCGATCAATGCGTATTAATGTTTTAATTAAATGGATAAGAACCAATTTTCATAGAAAAAAAATTGTCGAAATCAATAGAATAAGGAAAAACTAATCAAGATTTGAATGGCTCTAGCTAATTCATAGGATGGGCGGTTCACGTGTTGTGATTCAAAAAGGAAAATATCTCTAAAGTATTGAAAAATTCCAAGAAAATATATGACTTTCTAGTTCCATGAATACTCTCATAGGCCTTAGATCTACTAAAAATACAAACGTACTGATCGCCACTGTTAAAAAATGTTGAACATTGAATTCGTGATTTTACGAATCACGAATTTTTCATTGACTCTCTCAGTCATCTCATGAATGAAAATCGATGGAAATATTTTACTGTAGAAAAATAAGAAAGAAAAACTAGTTACCGCTTTATTTGTTTTTATTGGATCCTCTTATTTATAATATTAATATGGAAGTAATTATTAGTGCATGTATACCCATACAAAACCGGCGTTTTTTGAATTCTTAAAATTTAAATTGCTATTTCGATATTTTTAGTTGATCCAACGATTGAGGAATTCGCTCAAATAACTATAGACTACTCTGTGCAAGTGATAACAACGATTCAAGTTGAATGTAATAAAATAAACAAGTGAACTTCGCTTCATCTTTGGGTTAACATTAACCTTTGATGTTTCTTCATGTGCTATTTCTCTCGTTATCTTCAACAAAGTAGAAATAAAAAGGTCTCACAATCTTTGTCTATCATGAGAAATAATGAGTAAAAATCATTTTTATAATGTGAACTATCGATAGAAAAAAAAGCACATTTTGCAGTTAACATGGCCATAGAGAATTCACAAGATCCTATTGTCGGTAAGTCTTTTATAGTGAATTATTTAGAACAAGTACATATGTAACAGATGATAACTTCATAGTCATTGATTATCGTAAAAGATCAATATGCGTAAGTAAAATGAAGTGAAATTTTTTTATCGAAACAATACTAAAATAAAAAACAGCGTAGTTTGTTTGAAAAGAAAGAATGCATTCAACAACGTAACTGTTAGTCTCGTTGAATCAAGCTGTTTTCTTTTTGAATGAGTAATTTAGATCTCAGCAGTACGCATTTTCTCTGGAATCAGACTGCTTCGTCTCATTTTGATTAATCCAAATTGGATCCTATCAATACAAAAAGAAAAAACAATATAAATTTTTCTCCTTTTCGGATTCATGTGACATGGTTGAGTTGTACTCACGATAAAAAGGTTACTGGTTGAAACATTTTCGGAAAGCAACCACCTAATATATATTCTATTTGATTTAGAAGATCTCTCAGAACTCTGCTGAATAAAAGTCTTATGACTAAATTGATTCTTAGCGTACATAGTTAGTCGCCCATCTTGTATGCATAAACAGTAAAAGTTGTTCTTTTAAATTTACGGTTTTTCGAGGGTCAAGATTTCTCTAGCTAAAACATATTTGTAAACATAAAATTCAAAGGGGAATTGTTTCGTCATGTTTTCAAAGATCTTCTGACTTATTTAATGTTCGTGAAGAAATCTAGTATTGAAATTCATCATGCTCACATCAAAAGAAGATCAACATTATTCTCACTTTTTAAATACACATAGATAACTGAAATCGGTAGAGCGAATTAATATTATGACCGAAGGGCATGGAATACTAAAAAAGGAGATGACTTGTACTATTCATGAATACTATACATCTGTAGGAGGAAATTAGATCCCGTAGATATGTCAAAGGTTTGTAGAGAAAGAAAGAAAAAAAACAGCTTGTATCAGAGGCGTATAAAAAATTTTCATTTCAACACATAAGTGTATAAGGCTCTCAGAGATCGATCATGACATAATGTGCATGCATTTAGAAATAGCCGAATGATATTTGAGAATAGACGCCTGCATTGATGATTGAATGACTAAAAAGAAATTTAATTCCTAGAAAATCTTTCTCTTCGCGATAAATAAATGATATTTTGCGTAGTTGATACTGATTTGATCGATCATGATCGGCCTGCTCAATCTCCTATTCTTACACGTCGTCGTATATCGGTTCTGTCGGCTGTTCATCCAACTCCTTTGCAAATCGTTGAACCGAAAGATGAAGTAACATTGAAAAGACATCTTGGTTTATTCTCTGGAATTTGTTTTATTGCCGGTGGTATCATTGGTAAATTGTAGCTTTTATTAATGTTTAAGTTGATTATGTATTGATTATTTTCATTATCAGGCTCTGGTATATTTGTTTCTCCTAAAGGTGTTTTGCGTGAAACACAATCAGTCGGTCTCTGTTTGATTATTTGGGTTGCATGTGGATTAGTGTCTGTACTAGGTGGGTCTCATAGAATTTTATATGCTTTGAGAAACAGGTTGATTTTTTATTTTATTCTATTAGGAGCACTTTGCTATGCCGAGATCGGTGCTGTGATACCAAGAAATGGTGCAGAAATAGCCTATATGAAAGAAGGTAAACTAGACAGATATGAGTTCATTTTTTTCACAATTTGTGTTGAAAACAAAATATTCCCGTAGTATCTACAATAGCTCATTCTCTTTTTCATGAATTATATCATACGCGTGTTCTTTTCAATAGGCATCGGGTCCCTTCATCAGCGTACAGGTGACGTATTAGCATATCTTTTCTGTTGGACAACAACATTTATTATGAAACCATCAACTATTGCGGTTCTTTCTCTAACGTTTTCCCAATATTTTGTATCTGGTGTCTTGGGAGGTAAAGTAATTTATAAAAGCACTTCTTCGCCACATGTAATTGCATTTAAATTTAGATTGTGAACCTACACCAGAATCACTGAAAATGACAGCTATATTGGCTATCCGTAAATATCTTCTTTTCTTTTATTGGTTAATATCGAAATCATATGCAATATTTATTTTCAATAGTAATTTTAATCAATATCAATTCTCTTAGTGTATCGGCAGCTAATCGTATTAACATCGTATTCTTTATTAGCAAAATATTGACTATTTCGACAGTGATCATAATTGGTCTCATACGATTAGGAAAAGGTCAATTGCTGATCAATATGAAACATTAAATTAAATAATGACAGAATTCATTTTCTAGGGCATACACAAAACTTACAAGATGCCTTTGCTGGTAGGAAACATTTCACTTATATTATCAGAGTAATATGATGTATTATAATAGGTACAACGAAGAAGCCGTTAGGCGTTGCACTGGCATTCTATTCTGGTCTTTGGGCATACGATGGTTGGAATAGTCTTAATTCAGTAACAGAAGAACTTAAAAATCCGAAAAGGTCTGATTTTAGATAGGCACGATCTCTTCTAGATAAAGTCATATAACTGAATGCTGAAAATATTATCGTATTTTCTAGAAATCTTTGGCTATCGATTGTGTTGGCTTTACCTACAGTTATAATTCTTTATGTTCTTACGAATATTTCATATTTTACTGTTATGAATAAATCAGATTTACTTGGTTCTAATGCTGTTGCTGTCGTATGTAGATGATTGAAAGAATACGTTGTCAGGTAATTAATCCATATTTTATTGATTAGACATGGGGTGAAACTGCACTAGGTCCAGCTGTACGCGCTCTACCGATTCTGATTTCAATTAGTGCATTAGGTACCGCTAACGGAGCTCTGTTTGGAGCTGCTCGATATTGTATGGTAGGTGCTCAGTATGGATACTTGCCAGAAGTGTTTGCATGTATTCAAAAACAGAGATTAACACCAGCATTCGGGGTTATTTTCGAGGTTGTATTTTTATAAAACAATAGCTAATAGTTTTAGAAATTTTAATTTTTAAGGGTGTTATTGCGATGATTTTGTGTCTTCCAGGCAATGTTGAAAGTTTAATAGACTTTTTCAGTTTTACGGCATGGATTTTTTATGGTTTAACATGTTCGGCTACACTTATTTGTAAATTTACGAAAAAAGATGCAGAACGAGTGATAAGTGTCAGTGACTCTGTTAACTTATGACAAGAAGAGATAGTGATGAGTATTCTATGTGTTTAGGTACCTATTCCAATAATAGTAATAATTATTCTTATCGCGATTTATTTGGTTCTTGCTCCCGTGATTTCATCACCTAATATTGGATTTCTTATTGCAGCAGTGATGATTCTCTTGGGACTAGTGTTCTATTATCCATTTGTCTATCGTCGAATAGAATTAAACATAATGAGTAAGTAGCACTGCTCATCATTCAATCCTTTAATTCATTTTATTCTCGTTTCTATTCGCTTTTTAGGAAGAATTAATAACTTTTTGATGTCATTCTTTGAATTACAAAAAGCACAAGTGCGCATATAATGATAGAATCAAGATGTACTTTTGCTCGTGTAGCTTTGTTTATTAGATACATATAATAAATATCGATTGAGATAGTTTTCAGTTATTATATAAAATTATACATCTATTGTATAATCTTCCACTTGAACATCTTCTTGATATTTTATAGATTCGCCAAGAGAAAGCTGTCGAGAGAAATGACGAATCCAATAAGCATGGATTTCTAGAATACGCACAATTTTTTTCTGATTATCTACTGTTCTGTATAATGGATGCTTAGAATTCGACATAGGCTTCATCGAAAGATTCGAATGCAAAACTTTTCTGACGACTTCATTGAAGAATAAACCAGCTAAAAAAACATCGAAATAGTTTTATGAATGAACTTATTGTACTATAAATGTAATCATATATTTTAGTGGTTTATAATTACTGATTTTTCAGCGCAAGATGAAATAATGGTTGGCTTCTCTAGAATGTCTTGTTCGCTAAAATCTTCGAGAATATGTTTTAACCTATTTGGCATGATTGGTTACACAGTAATGCTTGATAACCTCGTCATGCAATGTAGGAAAGTCATATAAATAAAATTTATGATGACATCAAATCAAACGAATATCATGTAAATAACCATCTACTTTGTTGCCGTAGATGAGAGTATTTGTATACCTAAGAATATTTTTGGAAACGTTTTGCCGACACTACTCTATTATGTGGAACTCATATATATTTTCGAAGAAAATTGTGAGTGAAAGTTTTAAGGTGAAGATTTTGCGGCTCCTCCCCCCCCCCTCTCCATTACAGACACCCTCCTCACCCCCTCCCCCCCNACCCCCCCCCCCCCCCCCCCCCCCCCCCCCCGTCATTACATAGCATAGAAACCAAACTATGAATCCATTACAGACATAGCAACGAGCATTATATTATTGTGATATATCACAACATTATTTGCTGCTTGTTCCAATGTTTTTTATAAGAAAAATGTTAAATTAAGAAAAATGAACAACGAAAAATGGAAACTGACGAGTGAATAGCAAAAATGAAAATGAAAAACAAGGCGCCTATCAGAGAAAGACGATGCAAAAACATTTTTCATATTACATTTTCTGTGTTTTCTATTAGCATATAAAACTATAGATATGTGAGTTCCACATTTCAGCCCCGACGGGGCTGCGCTAACAAGCTTTTTCATGTTCATCACGACTACTGTATTATTGATGTCTATACACAACGTGTTGTCTAGATTAGTTTTTTTTATTCTGATATGATAAAAATTGCGGCGATCCAAATCATGTGAAACTCATTTTATAACGAAGATTTTCAGAGCAAGACTTAGTTCACAGAGATAGTGTTAGCAATCGTTCCTGTTGAGGGTCCCTGGAAAACGGAGTAGGGGCAGGGTCATTCATGTATCTCATACTTTTTATTTGATGTAAATGCAATGTTCCACGATTTACGCCTATCATGCATACAGTGATGCAGTAAAAAATAAATCATTGTTGTCGTGCAATCTTGAATTCCAACGAACTTCTTTTAGGATAACATTGATGCCACAAATCGAATGTTGAAAAGAATTTCCCATAAGACTTGAATAGATCTCTTAGTCCCTGCTGAGTTCATTTTACTTTTGCTAAGTTGACATGTCACGATAGGATTTCAACAAAACCAATTGTTAATTCAGTCTCTGCATACAGTGATTGATGGTTTTTATCAATTGAATTGCCATGATTGCTCTATGATTCATCAAAAGATATCCCGAATCTGATATTTCTCAAACGAGTGAATCAAGCTTTATGCTATAGGCTGATCCGTTCGTCAGATATTGCAGTTGTTCAATGTTGAGGCGTAAATCTTTGAGACCGATTCGAGATTGATTCCAATCTCAAACATAGTTGTAACCTCACTTTTAACAACAGACTTTCTCTTCAAAATGTTTTTATTTCAGTAAGCATTCGAAAGATAGAATTTTAGCTCTCCGAAGCTGGACAAGGCAAGTCGATACTACTCGTTGCCCGATGTTGATCAAGAATTGTAGTATTTTTCAAGATGGTGAACGCCTTGACAAAGGCAGTAGTGAAATATTCAGATGCTACGAAATATCTTGAAGTTCGAACAACGCATAGCTCATGAATAAAGTTCTACATGATCCAAATAAAAATGCAATGGATGTCTCTATCGATCATTGCGCATTTTTCAAAGCTGTATTTCAGTTCGTTTTCAATAAACAATAGAATTTCTTCGATGAAATCAGAGTTCAATCATTTGTTTTTTTAGTCAAATCTAGAATTTGTTTCATTTTACTTATCTGAAACCATGTGATAAATAAGAAGTCAATGAACTTTCCTATCTTGTTGTGCATCTTATTAGCAATCGAAAGATGAATCAATCGTTTAGTATTATGAATATGATCCAGTGTTTTGTATTGAAGGTGAAATTTAAAAAAAACGCTGCTGATATTTCAACTTCGAACTCTTTTAAATGCTACTAACGGCATCTATACGATAGATCTTGACACTATGTCAATTAATTCATAGTACTTTTACAAGATGAAATCGGGAGTCTAACATAAGATCTGATCGCTATATGGTATATAAATTTCCTTTTTTCATTCTATAAATCAACAGTCAACTAATATGTGTCTGAACAAGTATAACAGGTTACATAAGCAAATAAATAAAAATGACTAATAAAATGGCGACTATATGACTCATACAATAAAAAAGTTTATCCGAACATAACATTGACGATCATGGCTGGAGCTGGAGAATTGCGAAATAAAATCGACTTACATGGTAAAAATGCCGTCATAACGGGCGCTAGTAGTGGTATTGGTAAAGAAATAGCACTGACATTGGCTAAAGAAGGGTGAATTTACTGAAATTATTGGCCTTTTCTTATTTTACTTATTCTAGTTGTAATGTTGCTTTGGTAGCTCGTTCTCGTGATGCTCTTGAAATTTTAGCTGCAGAATGTTCGAAGCATAATGTTCAAGCTCATGTTATTATCTGTGATATGTTACTTAAACAATCAGTTGAAGATACATGTAAACAAGTCGGTCATCTATTTCAAAATAAATTAGATATTCTTATAAATAATGCTGGCATTTTTGGTGAACGTGTTTCTTCAATAGAAGAAAAAACACCATCAGGAAAAGATATTGTAGATATGTGGGAAGAAGTGATGACAGTAAATTTATTAAGTTTGATGCGAATGACAGGGAGATGTATACCAATGATGAAAGAATCGAAACATGGTGCGATTATTACTATTTCGTCTCTAGCAGCAACGGTAAATACCGAGATAGACAAGACTGTTTTTTTTTTAATTTACAATTTTCGTTCGTGGATACTTTGAAGCTTTTATGTAAATTCGACATTTGTTTGTATTAGATGACCAATGGTAATTTAGCTCAATACTATGCTAGTAAATGGGGAGTTAATGGATTTCTCGGTTCGATTTATGAAGGTCAGATAGAATTATTTGATATATATATTTTTTTCTAACTTGTTTGTTTTTCCTTTAGACGTTCGTGAGTATGGTATTAAAGTATGTTCAATTATGCCAGGGTTCGTCAACACTCCAATGCTTAAAGATGAAGCACATCGATTAAATCTTGATAAATGTATTCAATCAGAAGATATTGCCGACGGTGTACTTTATATTTTACGCACGCCTTACAATGTATGTCCAACAGAAATTAAATATCGACCACAATATACACCATATTTAAAATAAGAACATTTTCTTAAAACAATTTTTCTTGCTATCAAATAAAGATTTTTAACTTAGATGTTTTACAACTTAAGATACATTAATCATAGGTTAATCAATAAATATGTGTGTTAATACTTTCCATTGAGTTTGTTTACTATTTACTTCATAGTGTATGGCATCAAAAAATCAATTGTTTGATTCATTTCGAATTTGCAACACTTTATCGTTTATATTCATTATTAGTTAAATTAGAAATCGAAAATTCATTCTGTGTTTATAAGAAATAAAATAGAAAAATATTGTTTTATGACGGATAACTTAGTGTGAAGGAAGTATGACTTTAGTGTAGATGAAAAAATGAACATGTGTTGTACAAAACGAATAGGCACTTTTACTTTTCTATTAAGTAATCTGTAAGAGAATTTAAATATAATTTTTCCTTTTTTTATTTTATCAAAAAAAACAAAACAATTTTTTAGATACCAGAGCGTATTCCATAGAATTTTCTTTTGCTCTCTTATGATGATTTATACCCAATTAAAAGATTTCTGTTGAATGATCATATTTATTTTTAGATGTTCTCTATTTCACTCTTGAATCTATTGTTTATGACATTCTCGACTTCTATAAAAAAAAAAGTTCTTTTTCCATCAATACTAAATAAATCATTCTGTTGACTATTTTTTATATCGGGACGAATCATTTCTCTAGTTTAATAATAACATGCAATACATTACTGACTGAAGACTGTTCGTCGTTAGAATATTATTCTATAGATCACTTTATGAACTGTTGAAATTGGAAAAAGACGAGGCTATGCTACTGAATTGTAGAATAATAATTGAGTACCTTCTTCATTTGATTCTCCGATCACCACAGCTGCAACTATGTAACCATGATTTGTACAGGGTGCTAATACAAATTGTTTGTACTACATGAATTATTCTTTCATACACAATGTAGAACGTGTGACACATGAAGTTTGTGTTCATAGTTATTGATTTGATTTATGCTACAAGACAAAAGGTTCCGTCAGTATGTTCTTTTAATTTTGACCATCAATCGAGAGAACTTGAGCATTCAGTTTCTTGAAAGTATTATGTGTTTGTTTATCTGTTCTGAATGTTCTCTTAAATTAGTAACGTGATCTTTCGAATATTTTTCAGTTTTACAAGTATGTTATTCAAGATGAAATCCTTTAACGAATATGTTTTTCATGACTGCAACCTTATTAGAATTGAAATAAGTGTTTTAAAACATACGGATGTGATCAAACATTCCAATAAACAAATACAAATGTTTTCTCTTGAATTTCTTTCTGACTACTTGAGTATTAGTTGATATAGAAATAAAAATAAAGTCTGAGTGATTCATTTTGTACGCTTTTCGGCATATGAAAATTGACCCTTGATACAGCTCTTCAATCTATCGAAAATCATAGTACTCACAAGTCATCCATTAATTTGTTATAGAACCTATTCGATTGGTATTGAGCCAAACCGGTGATACTTTTTGTTAAGCTCGATATGACAGGATGGATTGAGTATTATCCGTTTTTTTTCTTAAATTTTCAATCGGCTAAAATTGATTACAGATGTAATCTGATTGTTAAAATAACTCATGAGAGAGTACGATATTCGGTTGAAATGTTAAGAAGAGCACTAATGGCACATAGAAAGAGCCTGAGAACAGTCGACGAATAGAATTGAAGAAGAACTTAGTCATACAAGGAAAAAATTGCCAAGGTCTTTTGCTTTTCATCAAAATCTCTGCTATATTTGGAACCATCCATTCATTATAAAAGAAAAATGAATGTTAATATTGCATTGGTGGATCGGTTGCAACTATTTTCATCGTATGATAGTGGTTGTAAAATAATAGTATTATTATTTTCGATTAGTTTCATAGGGTTGGGTTTAGTCCGTTTTCTTCTTCGTTTTTAATACTGATATCGATTGATAAGGATTTTGCTTTATTTCGCATCATGACTTTTCGTTTTTTACTAACTAGCAATCGTGGGAATGTACCTTCTGTCAATTTTCACTCTTCTGTTTCATGCACTATCATCAATAGTCAATAATATCTCCAACGATGAATGGTAACGGTTTTTTGTTGCTTTGTCTCGTAGCTTGCCTTGGTTTGGTACATCCAGCCGATCCTGTTTGCTCAGGCCAAGTCAATACAAATGCAATCGTGCGAGAAGAACCTCGTCTTGTTAGCACAACTACGAATGGAAAACGATTTATTGTCGGTAGTGACTACGATCAAATTAATATCGTACATGTGTACGGTGGAACTCCGTATGATATGGGCTTCGCTTTGGGTGAATTAATGAGCAAGGAATTGAAACAATTAGTGCCGGAATATTTTAATTATTTATATGAACAGGTTGAACAGATATTGAAAATAGTGCCACCGGTAGGTTTCGAAAACTTCTTTGTTGATAAACTTCATTTATCTATGTATAGTTCGTAGCAAAATGGATCGCCGACTTGGGATTGGCAGGTGCACTTGATTTGACTTATGAAATTACTCATCCTTACACACCCCCATGGTTTGATGAAGAAATACGCGGTGTTGCTGATGGTAGTGGAGTCGATATGAGCAGCATCCGTCAAGTGAACATGCTGCCAGAAATGATCAAAGCAGCGTGTACTGTACTGGGTGCTTGGGGTGATTCGACCGTGGGTTCAACTTTACTTCATCTTCGAGCATTGGATTGGGATGACAAAGCTCCAATTGCTAAGTATGCTACGATAACCGTATATCATCCGAATGCTTCGTATCAAGGCTACAGTGATCATTTTCATGAATACTACAAACAACACAATTACAGCTCACATGCTTTCGCTAACTTTGGCTACCCAGGTCTCATTGGCTCACTTGGGGCTTATAGTGAAGCTTCTGTAGGTCTCGGTGAGAAAGTATGGATAACAAAGGAGAAGGATATTACGACACGTTTCGGTAATCCGTGGACATACGTTCTTCGTGATGTTGTTCAATTTGCTAGTTCCATTGATACGGCATTAACTATGATGGCAAATACTCAGCGTACTTGCTCGATACATCTCGGTCTTGGTTCATATGAACGTAATGCAACGATTAAGTCGGGTGAAAATCTTGGATTTCGAGGTATTGAGTATAGTGCACGTGAATTGAACGTCTACAATTGGGAAGATATGTTCAATACAGAATCACATCCTATTCTTCGCGATGTTGTCTATTGGGATAAACATGTGCAACCATCGAATAATCCTTGCCTAGGTAGTTTGTTGACTGCTAACTATGGTCATCTCGATCCAGAAAGTATCATCTACAATATCACTAGCCTGTCGGAGACGGGTGATACGATCAACATGGTACTTGACTACGCTGAAAATACTGTTTATATTGCCTACAGTGCTCCAGATGATCCAAAAGGACCTTTGGAAGCGTTTAAACGTGCTCACACACGTATTGACATGGGCAAACTATTTGCTGAACCAGCTCCAAAGAAGAGTTTGCTTTTTTAAAAGATAAATTAAAATTGATTTCTTGTTAAAGAAATAAAATAAAATTAGAAAACAACTGTAGAGACAACATTCATTCAAGAAATAGAGAAAGTATTGTCTATTTCTTTTTCCTATGTTCATCTAATGAGAAATCCAAAAAATGTCTCTCCTAAAGACAGTAAGTAGATGCATTCTAATCAAAGAAAAGATCTCTTGTATCTATTGATTGATTCAAATTAACAGTAAGCATCACACATCTTGTAGAATTATTATTATCGAAAAGCAGCAATTCAACTATTGAATCGTCTGTTATAATGCATGTATGATGGTGAGGTTTGTTAACTGTGATAGCGATTACATCCGTGATCGGCATTTATTCATCGATTGAACCGGATAGTGTCGATGATCGTTGTTATCTCTGATTGAATCGCAACAAAAGACGAAAGATACAGTCTAAGAAAATGATATTAAATGTATATTTTTCTTGCGATTTAATAAAACTCTAGAAAATTGTCTAACACAATCACACACATGTGGCTAGTTTTTCGAACTTCTCGTTATGATGTACATGAAAGGCTCGATTAAAGGCATTAGTCATCTATCTCATCCCATTCTACGAGTTAGTGTTATGAAGTCAAGCGATATTATTTAATGTCTATCCAATGTTTATCTACAATATGTTTCATAACCTGATGCCAGTCTTGATAATCCTTTTCTTCTTGACATATGAAATTGAAACATGTCGGCTGTGGATATTGTTGCGAATGTTTTTCTCTTATATGTGTTTCAAGCGCTAATAACCCCACGTAAACTTTATCACTGTCAGCACTACATCTATCGTTGTAAGGACATCGAAGCGGATAAGAATGAAATATTGCTAGATGATGTTGAAATTTCTCTCTTGTTGTAAATGTTTGCATGCAATCATCATAACTACATTTTCTGGATAGTTTACCTTTTCTAATATTCTTTTGCAACTCTCTTGATTCTACATTGATTCCAACGGCCGCTAAATGTACTTGAAATATATGATGTATTACAGCACTCCAACTTTTCCATGATTTCTTTTCTCTTGCTTTACATTCCGGATCGAAACATGTAGGCTCAGCAAATAGTGATGCATGTTCTAATAAGATATGTCGACGTAAATACATAGCATTGTGAAATATACCTCCTTGCTTTTGACAATCTGAAGCAAATGGACATATAAGATTAACGTGATGGTCGTATGCTTCGTGTCGTCTGAATGCTCCTTCTTCCTCAAACGAACGTCCACAATCATGATAAGCACATTTATATGGAATTTCCAAAGTCCATATTGGTATGCTCATAGTTAATTTTGGTTGCGTGAAATTGAAGTCTAGGTCAAACGTAGTTAATTGTTGTTCGGGTACATTGAGAATAGTTTCACTAGAATATGTAACATATTTAATGCATATTTGACCTTGAGAAAAGTGACTCAGCAATAACTTACTCTAGTATATATTTTTCATGCTTGTTAAGAATATGTTTTAGTAAAGTAAAGACATCTTTCCAGAAATTTTTACTTTTACAATCGACGATAGGGCACATAGGTTGATAAAATGAATTGATATGCTGAGATTGAATGTGGCTGTGCAAATTGTCTAAACCATTATATTTGCTGTTTGAATGTAAGCATTCTTCAGTGAGCAGGCATCGAAGTGGAATAGGATGTGCTTGTATTAGATGTTGTTTTAGGCTATGAAGGGTATTATAAGATTTTCTACAACCCTCGAAAACACATGCCACTTTTTGTTCATCTTCCAACTTTTTCTTTTTCTTCTTCTTCGCAGTTTTTATTTCTTCTCCATTCAAAGTACATTGAGTGCTTGAGTGTTTGCTTGATATATGAATCTTCAAGCAATTCAGATTCTTAAACTTTTTCACACAACCCTCAACATCACATTGTATAGTTTTCTTTTCATTGTGAGATTTTTCTCTCGTCTCCATTGCCTCTGCATTTATAACTGATTCAGCTTGAGGATGCTTAACCATTCTATGGCTTTCCAAGCCACTCACAGATTTGCACAGTTTCGTACAACCATCCGAATCACATTTTATCAATTCCTTTGCTTTCTTCTTTTTTCGGGTAGACTTTATCGATGTCATCATCTCATTTTCCGAGATTGGTTGAATATGAGACTCTTGGATTAAATGTTCAGTTAAAGTATTTGTATCGTTACTTTAATATAAACAGATATCATATTAAATTTACCCAGATACGTCAGTGGCTTACCTTAGTAAATGTTCTCGTGTTGTTGCCATCATTACTGCACTCAACGATGACAGTGCATAAGATTCATCGATTTTCCCTTTACTTAAAGGCTTTATCTTGTTACTATAATATAAATAAATGTTAAGTCACAGTTACGTAGAGAAGCCAAGTAATTTACTTTAGTAAATATTCAATGCGATTCGAGCCATCTTTCAAATTTTCTAGCCAACAATAGACAAAGACTTTGACTTTTGAAGAATGATTTAGTTGTAGTTGTTCAATGAAATTTTTATAGCTATGTTCGACTCCATGAATAATCCATATATATTCACATTCGTGTTCAGATATAGCAATATCGAACATGTTACTACTATTTGGATTATTATTATTATTAGCTATGGTGTTATCCATCACATGTAACCATACACTTTGAGAGTACATCAATTTCAATGCTTTATAATAGTCATCGATTTCCAGTGAAGATGCATTGTAACAAATATGATACTGTATATGGGATGGATGACACATTAATTCAGTAACTGCGTTAATAGTCTTTATAAACTTCGTAGCATCGTTTATTTTACCGACACGATTTAGTGTGTAAGGATGAGTATGGCTGAAAAGTTCATGACGTCCATTATTACCATCAATTAATACGCAATGTTTTGTTTTTCGTGGACAATCACCATGGTTACTGCCTTTAGAAGTCATAGCTTGCTTGTATGTCTATATCAAAGTGTTTACACTTAGAAAGTATTTTTTAAAGATGTATACGCAGTACCTTGATTGCCTTCTTTTTTCTAATTAAGTTTTACAAGAGCGTGATATTTCAAAGACGAGTCAACAAGTCATTTTTACTTTTCTTATCTTTTCTTCAATTCAAATTATCGAAAAGGTGATTCTACATTTTGAGACCATAAAACACATGATTGGCGACAGAATGAGAAGAAAATTGATTGATCGAATTCACACATCCGACCAGAGAAAACTAAAAAAAGATGACACTATGAATAAACATTCCTTAACTTATAGAATAGAAAAGAATATTGTGAAAGTAGTCAACTGCTAAACAGTTGTGAGTCGAAGAGTTGTACTTATCGCGTATTATACAATCAACTTTATTGTTGCGAGTGAGGGGTGTGTATATATGCAGAGATTTAGAATGGATAGAATCAACTAGAACGTTCTAGTGAGTCGAGATCTCACTATAGAGAGTACCCCACACGCAACATACAAGAACCGTACAGAACGAGAGAAATGGAAAGTATGTGAACATACTAGAAGAGATCTAAACAGAACGAAAGAAAAAATATATAGACGGTATATATATATATATATATATACGTAATGACGTTACAAGAAAGGTGCAAGAAAAAAGAAAGAGAATATACATAAGTGATGTCCCTAATTAACAATATGCTCATGAAGATCTAATTGACTTGAAAAGAAGACAGGGATGAATCTACAGAATAAAGCATAGCTGCAAGATGAACAAGATTTTCGAGACTCTTGGTTGAAGATCTGACACCATTATAAATTCCTAAAGATACGTATCTAAGAGACTACGATGAAGGCCGCCTTACTGTTTTCGTTGCCTTCGATGTGTTTCCGATGTTTTGGTTTTGGATGTCAATCATCGGGCCTACAAAGTTAAGTGAATGGGTAACATTCTGACGAATAAAATTAAGATCGTTTTCAAGTCGATTGTAGACACGCCAAATATTCCGATAGAGTTGTAGTTTTACAGATTATATATTGATGGATGATTGGTAATAAACTTTACTCGTCTCATATATTGAAGGATGACAACATAACAAATGTCCGAGTTAGTATGTTGATGCCCCCGAAGATTCAACGGTGCTCATGAATAATGAAGCCGCAGTAAATTTTTCTGATCGCGACAATAACGTCGATATGCAAAGGACTATTAATGAAGTGTTAGGAAGTGTGAGTGTAGATTGTTGCCGTGACCTATTAGACAAGTTTACACACATCTCCGTCTCTTTAATTTTCGAAACATTTTGAATTAGAGATAATTACATCTATTTAGATTTTCTTGAATACAGAGTAGCTGGAAATGCTATGGTAACTTGAAAAAATATGTGCATATTATAAAAATAGCACTTGCTTACTCATTTTATGCTTCGATCTTATAGGAATGATATAAAATGTAGAGTATCAGTTAGAGGCAACTGTAACTCATGTTTTATAGGAGAAAGTATGAAAAACATGAAATGAAGTCATCTTGAAATTGAAATGCTCGGCTTCCGGATGAAAAATATGCTCTATGAATGATAGGATAATACAACTATCACAACTACAGAGACCTATATTCAGTGGAAGATAGTTGTGAATGCGAAACAAATGAAACTTCTATATGACGTAATTATTTGACCAAATAGTTATAAGTACATCATTTCTTTTTGTTTTTAAGGTTTCTATTAAATTGTATAGACGGAGAAACAATGTTTAAACTTGTATAAAAACTTCATATATGAATTCATCTGTCTCCTGATATACATGAGAAAACGCACGGTCAAATGAATCTATCCTTGCTCGTAATGATGTCACAAAACAAGAATAGAAAACCTTTACACCAATTATCGAGTATATTATTTATTTTCATGAACATTTGATCTTTATTGAAACGTCTTTTTCATCCAGCAATTAAAGTTATTCGAGTTCATACTCAAGATTTACTAAAAACATAAGGACACATATTGTTGTCATTGTCAAATTCATAGCGTTTAAGTATCGATATATATATATCATGAAACTTTTTCTATCAACAGTAAGAAGATAACTTAGGAATTCGATAACTGATATATTCTTCATCATCATTGGGACAGAAGTAACCCAACATAAGCTATCGACATCACATGAAACTCATGAATATGAGCCCAATATGATTGTGGTAGAACTAGTATAAAGTCCTACGACTCCTGAGGATGATTGGACAGAGATTATACCGATGGTTGCTTCGATATATTGTTGCATTGTTGTGATATTGTGATTCAGCATTAAATCACAATTGAAGTTTAGGTCCGATTTTTATCAAGCAGATGCATAGTAGTTATCTTATATTGTTTCGTAGACCAATGTTTCAATCATTGATAAAGAGAGCTATGCATGAAGAAACTACAACTGTATTTCCCGTGCTCTATTATGGACATAAAATAAATCCTTTATCATACTTGACATCTGTTCTTTGATGATCCACTGCCGTTCGATGATTAGAAAATCGTAATGTGGTCATAAAATACATATCTCGCATCTCAGAATGATTGGGTTCCTCTTTCCCAATACTGTATGGTTATTTGAAAGAAAATCATTGACTTTTAGGCAATTCTCAGTTATTTTAAGATACCAAGAGCCATTTTGACACTCGGATTTGATTGGGTTGTATGTAAATACCTATAAAACCAACGAAATTCTGTCGGAATTTAACCAAGATTTCTGACTAACTTCTACTGTTGCCATTGAGTGCTTATTAATGCTCAACGTATTATTAATTATTCAACCGTAGAATCCGTTATCAAATTTATTCATCTGAGATATTAAGAAATAGTGTGCTGTCAGAAAATGAGTTTTATGGAAATTAAGATTTTCCATTCATGTAGGAATTCATCAGGTTTTCAACATATTTTCTACACATGAACACAGAGTTTGGATTACTATATATGAGAAGTGAATCTGTCAATAAGATTCAACGTCCTAACCTACATCGTCTGTGACTATCTTAAGATAACTGAGAATTATCTAACAGCCTTTGATTCTCTTTCAAACAACAATTTACCTTGAACAAAATTGAAGGTCTCCTAAATTAAAATTCGAACAACGTGCCCATTCCAAGACCGTAGAGCAACATGGAACTAATGTTGAGCGGGACACAACATTTATTCTCTGCACATGATACAATACACGAGTTATATTTGCGATCTGTTCATGCATCATTCTCTACGGATGAATGAATGTCTCTTTGATATAAAAATTGCTTCAAAACTGAATTAGTATATTGAAAAGTTGAAAAAAATTAACTGATGTATTTATTTTTACGAAAGTACAACATTGTATAAAGAACCGCTGAGACTTTCATGTTATCTAGTTGGCCATATAGGCAATAGTTTGTTGAAGACTTTCTTGAAATGAGAAATTTACGACCTATTTTTAATATTATAGCTTTCCTATTACAACCATAATATATGCGGAAAAATTTAGCCGTCTTCTATGAACTTATTTACATATTAGAGCACGATTTATATGAAAATAATCTCGATCTGATGTAGGTTTTATCATTATTTTTCATAAAAAAACGATTACATGTAAATAATCACAAATTCCAACAGATTTCACTTGATGCAAAAGTTGGCTTATTTTGCGATACAGCTATTTCATAAGAAAGTAGATAAAGTTGCAAGGCAATCTTGGATTTCGATGAATCCTGGTTTTGTCTAAAATAATTTTATTTCTACAAGTAAATTAAATGATCCAGTTTTAGATCAACATATTAGTTTACCATAGCAGCTAACTCTAGTATCTAGATCTATGTCAAATCCATTTTACTTTTCTTGAACTATCATAAGGTAATGATTTACCAATTAATTGAGTGATATGTAAACGACACAAGGGTATTTCATTAGTGATGTACATCTTTTCTGAGAAGCTACTCTATTTCATAAACTGACTGCTAACTGCTCGGATTATTCCAAGATTCATCACTTGATGATTGTATAGATTGATATACCATCGGTATTCTATCGTTCATCAGTAAGAGCTCGACTTGAACATGAGCCTGGAAGATGATTTAAGTTTATCGATAAACTGTGCTGTCGATCTGAGATTGAAGCAGTTCAATTTCTATGGTACCGGACGTCAAACAATCTAAAGCTGATGTCATTTTAAAGTTCTTTGATGACATGTATTTGAATGAAAAATTTTCTTTTCTCATCGAATGTGCGCGAGGAAGTGTTTAGAATGCGGCAAACCGGGGTAGTGAGACCTTGGCAAGTTATACTCGAAAGGGTCGCTGAAAAAGAAATCCTTTATTGAATGAACTGGGTGTAAGATTTGATACTGGCGTTTCAGTATTTTTGAAACAGAAAAATTTCTAATATCTTTTTTCTAATTGATTACGTACCACAATCACTATTCCTATCAAGTTTTGATTGAAAGTTTCTCGTTTCTCGATACGATCCAGAACAGAAGGGGAGAATGTTCTGTTTTACAATGTTACGAATCATTCAAATTTATAGATATCTTTACTTCGTTTACAACATTTCTCAAGCTGAACTCGCAATTTCCAAATTTCTGAAAGTGTTATTCAATATTTGTTGAGATGTACTTTCAAGTGAAAACTAGCCTCTAACTACCCGATCATATCGATGCGCCCATCTTAAATCTTCGTTGAGATTATTCTTTCTGAAAATACCATTTATCGAATGTCTCAAAGTATTGAAGGATAAGGCATTTTCATTTGTATGAGAAGTTGGTTCAGAATTTAGAATATCCATGATAAAACAAACTCTTCGCTAGAGCTTTTTCTTACGTAGAAGATAAAACTATTGAAAAATTTTTAAGATAAAATATTCTTCCAAGTTAGGTACAATAGTTGCATGCACCAGCGGCGTAAACTGAAGATTTCAGGGGAAGTAATAATTTTTTTGATTGATAATATCAATTAAAAAAAAAATTTCTTCGCCAAAAAAATCCCAGTTTGGGCTGCCCGTGTCTACCATACCTACAAGTTCTTCAAGCAACTACTGGAATAGGGGAATATCGGGGAAGCAATAAATTTCTATTGCTTCCCTAAATTGTTTTAGGGGAAGCAATTGCTACCATTTGCTTCACTAGTGCGCCGCCCATGGTTGCATGTATTTTGCAGCGACAATAACTTCTGAATGGATCATCTATTTGAGTTTGAAGTTAGACTTTCAGTTCACCTGTAACTTAGTTATGTAATTATATCTGCTAGAATGCATTGCGTAGTGCTGATTGTGTCCTAAGTTAAGCTTCTTCGAGGAAAATGTTTCTGAAACTAGAATGATTAAATTTTTTTATTACTTTTTATTAAAAAAAACTACTACATTTTAAAAAAGGTACCGCCTAAAGTGAAAAAAGATTGTTCTTACAATAGAGTCTTCATATTTACAATATTCTAACATACCTATTTTGGCACAACGTCACTTTGAACTGATCGGCGAAGTAGCTTTGGTGGCGTTCTTGGCATAAATTGATTGAGGAAATACTTGCAAGTATTTCCTCAGGTTTTGACGAGCAGTTCGATACCCTAGAAACAAGTGAAAAGAAAAATAATTCGTGGATTTAAAAGAAATTTCTTTTTGTCACTTACAATGATGAGACCGAAATCATTTGACAGTCGTCATCGTCTTTTGAAGTTGTTACATCATTTGATCTCGACTGCTCGTCATTTTCCCTTCCTAATGGACGACAATAATTAAGTATTGTGTTCTTTTGATTTGTTGGTAGAGGTTTAGTTTCCTTCTTGATAGTTTTAGATTTTTTTGAAACCTCGACCAACTTTGTTTCCGCTGATCGGTTTTTGAGTATGCTATTAAAACAACGATTAGAAAGAAAAATAAAGCATTACATACTAAAGATAAAAAGATAGCTTTACTTTTGATACAGATCAGTATTTAGAATTTCTTGGGACGGGGGGCAAAGTTGTGCTGTTGGTGATGCCATCATCAGCTCTGTGCAGCTATCAATGTAGTCGGCCCATGATACTTTAACCTTGTTCAGATGAATGTTGCTGAACTGATGGATGGCTTCCATGGAAAGTGTTGATGGCAACGCTTTAATGTACAATGTACATTTATTTCGACCAGACTTGATGCCATCAACAACTGGAATCCAAATTCCCATGGAAGCCAACTCATTCATCATGGGCCTCAGTAATGCGTAATTGTGTCGTAATTTTGACACACCGCTGGATAACTAAGGAGAAAAAAAGATTAATCATGTGTTCAGCTTTAAAATCACAAATGATGAATATTTGAAATTCCCAAACTATCTGAGACAAACACGACATTACACATGACTCAAGATAATGGCCGATAATGCGAGTAAATCAATGATTCGTTAACGATTTTCAGCGATCGATTTTTTTCAAAGAAGTCTGAGTTTCCGCTATAGAGATTTCGTCCTTCAAGGTCGCTTTTTCAAGAAGAAATTTTTATGATGATGAGTAATTCATATTAGAAAAAAACTCCAAAATTACATTTGATTCGATGCAATTCTTTACGCGGAAATTTAATATGCGATTGATTTTTTTCCCCTGTGTCTGAGAACAATAAAGTCGACGATTCTGGGAAATCCATGAGTTTTGTAAAATCCCCAGCTCTGTTCAAAAGCATTCATGTAGTTTGACAATAGCTGAGTAGATGTGCTAAACAGGGAAGAATATCTCATGAACCCTATGCAGATCTAAAGCTGCAATAACGTGTCTACATCAGCCAAAATTGACAAGCCTTCCTAAAAAATCTTAGTCAAGAAAAACAGCATTATTCGTTATACCAAGAATCTTTTTATAGGAACAATTCGACAAGGGCTCTACTGTAAGAATCCGTATGTTTATTTCATCTCACGCAGTCAATGGTGCGAAATAATGTACACTCAGTCAGATAAAAAAAAGAAAAATAAGGAGTCTAAACATGCGCTTTCCAACAATTTTGTTTTCGTTAAAGCGTTTTAACACTTTAAATTTCGTTTACAATTCTAACGTGTTTTTATCGTTGATTTAGACAGGTGGTTTAAATTGGATCTATTTGATTTCAACAACTTTGTTCCTGTAGGTAGTACCTATAGGAACAAAGTTGTTGAAATCAAATAGACGTAACTCAAGAGTTTCATAGTAAATGACCATGAAGAAAATTTTCTACATGCAGCTAGTGATGCCACTAGACTATTTGTGGGAAAGAGCTGCTTATGATTTTACTAATGTAACGTTGAAATAATTGAAAATTCATCTACACTGATTACTAACTACATCTAAGAATAGTTGCTAGATGTTTTCTTCAGTGATAAGTTCAGCTTACAAATTAAGCACTAAGGGGTATATTTAAGAGAAGTTTTGCTTCAACACTATTCCGTCAAGATTAGAGAGTAATGGTAACAAAGAAACTCCACTGTCAATATGTGCCAGGGATATGAAACACGCAGAATTTGTTTTCAATGTCTCCATTAAAAAAGTTAGAATCTTTTCCAACTTTTCTAAACTAAAATATATTTTGAATATATCTCACTACTGATTATACTTCAACAAGAATGAGAATAAATTAAATATATGCATACCTTTGATTTGATTAATTGAACACTATCTAGCATACAGGAGTTAAATAGCACTCACACCCAGGTCGAAAAGTACTGGCCGATTCCCGCAGGAAAGTACAGGATATAGGCTTGGAAGCAGGATTCCGGTGGGCGGATGCCTGCTTCCTTTTCCCGGCACCGGAAACTGTGCCATTCCTGCAAGTTCCCGCAGGAAACGGTGCCTTTGCTGCGGGATCCACTGGAAATTCAAGGATCCGGCAGCTGGAAGCATCGACCTGGGTACTGTGTAGATTATGCAGTAGCTATTGTAAAATATCTACAATAAAAAAAAAAAGATCTTAAATATATTCTCGGCTGTAATTCACATATAGATGATCTGTATGACTAGATTATGAACAAGGCATCATCTATTTTGATAAGAAACAAAGCATCTTTATTCTTTTATTGAAAAGAAAACACTACAAGAGAATCGTAGAGATTTTGTTACGGATTAGCATCTGATTCGGTAACAATCATTTATTGATTGACGAAGAAATTGAATAATCTAATTACTATATCTAATACTTTTAGTAGATTAGTTTTTCTATTTCAAAAAAAATAAATAAAAATAAATATCTGTATATATGGATATGTTTTTTTTGGATATTTTCTTCGTCATTTCCACATCTACATTATTTTCAACGACTTTTCGAGTTCATTCATGCCGAAGCGTAAAAACGTAATGTATTTGATTCTAAAACTCAACTATCTAACTTATCAACGATAGAAACTGAAGATGATAGAGGCTTGAGTGATGTTGCAAGTATCAATTCATCCTCAAAGCATGATGATATTGTTTGATACAACATAAACAACGATGAGAAGAAAAAGTAAACATATTCAGTGTTTCTATGACAGTATGAAAAAGCTACCAGGTACAATGATTTTCTGATATTCCTGTCAATATTAATTTTTCTTCACTCTTTCCCGTTGATCTTGATCGTTCTATTATTCAAATACTCAATATAAACAACCGTCCATGTCCACATCCTCCAACAACAAGCCCAGTTATTTATATATGTACAGCTGATATCTTGAGCTCATTCGCATATTCAGTTTCAAAACAAAACCAAATCTTAGTAAGAAAAATAGAAAATTTTCAATCAGCTTTGAAAAATTTTCCGACAGCTAATGGAAACAACGCACATGTACAAGATATTCATAATATTAAATAGCAGTGTATTAACATTCATTTGTACTCCGTTGTCTTGGTTTTTGGAGATCGAAGTTACCCAATTTTTGTTCACTCTATAACCTATCAAACATAGTTTCTTATTCTAAGCAATTCCTGAAATCATATGCACAGCTTATAATGATACCGTCACCATTGTTTTCTATTTATAATGAGAACAATCATACTGCAATATTCTTTGATTCATCAATCAATCAGAGAACTACTAACGAAGTGCAACAATTAAAACGTTATGAAAAGCAACTATGTATTAAATTTGTGTCAGAATCCATGATTGTATATCACCAATCATAGTTTTTTCTTCTTCTGTTTCAACTTGCTTTTGTGCTTGCTGGCAAGCATGTCGAATATTTTCACCGGTATAAAGTTGACCCAAAAGAGTTTCTTTTAATCGGCTAATCATGTTGACATATAATGAATCAGAATAAATTTCACATGTATGAATAATACCATCTCGTTTCGATATAATGCCAATGGAGATCGTACCCCATGGAAAACGCTTTTCATATTCATGTGTAAATGAAAATGTTTGTCCATAACGCCATTGTGAATCACTAAAAAGTTTATAGGATGCATTTAACTCAGGTATTAAATCAAGTGTTTCTTGTGATAAAATTTCCACTGGTTGAATTGTATGTGTTGCATATGTTTTACGATAAGATTTTTCTATAGCTGAACAAAGATCTCTATGATTAATTGATGGATTTACTTGACCTAAGTTGATAACACGTGCTTGAACTGAATCAACACCTTTTGATATTAATTTTTCCTTGTTTGGATTGAGATATTTTTGCATGGCTGTTGTATCGACGTGCATTATTAATGTACCATGATGAAGAGAAAATTTACGGGTCTCTTGATAGGCTGAACCAGAAAATTTACGTTTGTCGGAACCATAGACGAGATCATTTCGACCATGAATAAGACCGTCAATGTTAAATGATGAACGAAGCGCATCAAGAAGAATTTTCGAATTGAGATTTTTATCTAATTTATGATGAGCTTGAGAAATAAGAAATGTAAAACACGTATTGCCCAAATCTTGATAAACAGCACCTAAATGAAAAGAAAAAAAAGAATGAAAACGCAATGTTTTAATAGAGATAGTTGAAATTTTGACGAGGAACTCTCTCGGCGTTGATTTTCAATGCTCGAGTTCCTAGTTAACCTAATAGTAGTATCCGGATAATTCATGTTTTTTGTTCTAATGTTTATTCTGCATGGAAATTAGTAAGAAATCGATAAGCCTGGAACAATTGGAAATTCAGATCAATATTTAAGAAAAGAAAGATAATTTGAAGAATAATTAGTGGATCTAACTTAATACTGTCGAAAATTAACAGTGATGAATCCAGTTCTATGATATCGGTTTCTCTGATTTAGAAAAAGAATGCTGAATTTGAGTTTACGTTGATATAATAAATCATATGAGAGTAAGATCTTCATGTGTAGATTACTCTAGCAGACAAAAGTTGTCGAAAGCACATTTAAACCCATAAAAAAATGTCAGAAAGGGATAATCTTTTCTAGCATGTGAGAGATTGTGCTAGTGATCATTATTAATATTGTCGATTATAAGGAAACTGATCACTTACTGATATCTTGCTATGTGTTAATACGCCCGTTTTATTTTTTTGAAACGCGTTTCAATTCATTTTCAAGAAATTTTCTCTGTTTCGGTTTAAACTCTGACTATAGAAGATACGATTTCCAAGCGATAGCTTCACTTTTCTATGAAAAATGCATGATCTAAATGCTATCATTACATGAACAAATCCTGCAACTAATATTTGAAGTAGTTGTAGATATATAGTAAGGACATTAAGTTTTCGTATGAATTCGTGTCTCGAAACATGTCTTTAACAAGTAACTATGCTATGAGGAATTTAATATGATCGACACTAGAACATTACAATGTCTGGTACACACAAATCGATTGAGTAAATGATCGTATGCTTGTAATAATCTTCTTTTCCTAACATGATGTCGTCCGTAGCATTCTAAGAGTTTGAACGGACGATAACAATAGATAGTTTTCTGTACAGCATGCAAAAGAAATGTTTATAAGTAAACTTGTACAATTCAGAGTAGAAGATACAGTCTTGTATTTCTCAAATGATCTAGTCCACCTGATTCTCACTGGTAGCATATCACATCTACCCATGCTTATTTAAAATATTTGACGTTCAGAACTGATATCAACACAGAATAGATTGTATTCAGACTATTAAATATCATCGCTGTCATTAACGAGGAAACTACCGAGAGTGATTCAAAGTTTTATAGTTGATATTTCATTCATATACATGATCTTATAAGAGTAGAGGAAGTCTAAAAGGATAAGGATTCATATAAGTTCCTTCTCGAGTTGAGTGCACTTTACTGAATTCCTTGTCATCGACAGTCTGTCTATCCAATAAAAAACCCTTAATTCAAGAAGGATGCCATATGAGAATTTATCGTTTTAGACTTTTTCTAGTCCCACGAGATCCTACCTACAAATGTAATCTCAATTCAGAAGTTCTGAATCACTTCGAACGTTTCCGCCGTAAGATTTTCTTACGATTAGAACGTATTGAAGTCAAACTCTTGAATTTACAAACTAAATTGATCTTAATGGTACACAAAATTAATCACCTGAATTTTCTGTTCTAAAGTTAAACTATTTCAAACGATTCTATTTAAAAACTTACCACCACCGGATTTCCTCCGAGCAAGTAACGCTCCATCACTGTTCATTCGTTCTAGAAAACATTCTTTCTAAAAATTTTCGAATTTCTTGATTAATCTTTAGTTTAATTCTAATCTGTACCCATGGATTTTGATTTCGTCCAATAATCACACATTTATCATTTTGCCAAAGAAATAGAATATGTTCATTGGGTTGAATTGTATTCGATAGCCATTCTTCAGTTGCTAAATTAAACCAAATGTTTGTTGATGATGAATGAATAATTCGATGTATAGGTTCATGTTTCGATGAATAATTTCGACAAGCTCGTATGAGAGGAAGTCGAAGTCTGAGCAGCATAATCTTAAAATAATTCTTATTTTTTATTTTGATAAATTTTAAATGAATTTATTTATATGGAATGGATAATAAACACAAAAGATAATAAGAGAGAAAGAAAAAGAGAGAAAATTTATTTATAATTAAACCAACCACCACCTGTTAAACTGTTCGTATGTTTTTGACTTTCAATTTTGGCTTTTTCTTTTGTTGAAAAATGTAATATAGTCATCAAAGCATTGGCCATCGTATGTTTAACTTGTGTATCACTTGCAAGTAGATAATGATAAAAAACATTTTTAATATAATCAATATTATGTTCATTTTTGGTTAATAATTCGTTTCGTTGTGTACTTAATTTCATATGTTCTATATCATCGTTTAATGTTTCAATTGTTGCTTGCAATTGGTTGATTTCAAATGAATATTTATTATGTATGTCACGTAATGTTACTTCAAGTTCATGACGTTGTTTTCTTAATGATGATAGTTCTTGTTCGCGTAATTGTTGTTCCTGAATGAAATATAGAAGATTATTATTGTCCATATTTATTGGAGTCATTGGACCACCGATGGTCGATGATGAATGATGACGTTGATTAGAAAATAATTCACTTATGATAGTTGGTGATTCATCAATTTCCTGTATATCCGATATTGCATGAGAAATTTTATTATCGATGATTGTTGTTCGGTGTAATTGTTTCCCAATAGTTTCAAGTTCGCGATCTTTTTCACTTAATATACGTTGTGTTCGTTCACGTTGTTTTTCTAGTTCACATTCAAGTTCATTGATTTCAACACGTTTCTTTGTTAATATATGTTCCATTTCTTGACGATGTTGTTTATGGATATTGGTTAAACACAATTCAAGTTTTTCAACAACTTGCACATGACGATCATTTTCGCAGTTGTATAATGATTGACTCTGAGCCAATTTTTCACGTAATTGATCGATTTGATTACGTAGATCGTCAATCTCTTTTGTCGAACTGGTATCCTAAATATTAATGAATTTATATTTGATTAGCAGTCTTCAGTTATAGTGAATAGTATCCTCAGCTGTAGTCGTCTGAAAACATGAATCTGAATGATACTTTGAGTAGAATCAATATTTTATAGATGATGATGGGGTCCTCGTGTCATAGTAACTAGGTCCTAATAGGGATATTTGTTTTTTTTTGCTAGCGGAAGAATAACTCCTTACCTTCGTTTCGAGAGTATTCAATTTTCTTGAAAAACTACAGTCGGAAAACAATATTCAGAGTCATGTCTGGCTTAAATCAAATCGTACATTGTGTATAGCTAGATTCATCATTGCTAGACTTCCCGTTATCGGTATATTATAAATGCATCAGCAAGTAGTCCGAAATTCACCAATGGCGATATTCGCCCATTGGCGAAAGCCGGGTGGACAACCGTCAAGACTGGCGAAACCTTTCCACATTCTCAATTATTAGCATAGAGAATATTGATATATGATTTGACCTTTTTCCAATACCCATATGATTTCTCATGTTCTTGCCAACTTTCCAACTGTATCGCTACTGTTGAGATGTAGTCGAATGATTTAACGGCTGCTGTCAGTATAGTGAATTTTCCGAGTCTACAATCGTGAATAGGCATGGATCAAAATCGAAACCGGTTTTGAAGGTTTTCGTTATAATGATATAGATTTTTGTTTATGTTTTCAGTTGGACACAATCTATTTTCTGGCGCATCTCAAAGAGAAAACTAAAACCTGAAAATCAAAAGTTTACGATTTGGGTGAGTGTCTAATCGTGAATATTGGCGAAAGTAGACTGTCTTGCATCAGCGACTCGAATATTGTAGACGGTGTAGTACAATTTGATTCAGAAATAATTTATTAGAAATATACAAGATTCTACCATGGATATCGATGAAATTGTGCGAAGAATGTTAATTATATCTGAATGTAAAATTTTCGAAAATAAATTTATCAACAAACATGATGAATTTAGATGGACTGTGCAACTACAAACACTTAATAAATCACAGATAACCGTAAAAACTTCTTAAAGATGAACTTCACAGAGCCCAATAGTTGATTTTTTTCCTATCCAATGTGATCTCATGAATAGTGAACTTCTCATATCAAGCCTAATCTGTATCTATCCGATTTGTCATGTATTTCAATGCATGAAATCATTTATTTAGATTAATGTTTACGAATTGTACGTGTATTGATACATAGCCGTATTTGAAACAAAAAGATAAAGTAGTGAAAAGGCTTCGAAATGAGTTGTTTGAAACGATCACAAAAAATACTTGATCATCTAACTACTATTCTCCTATTTTCTGTAGATAGCGATTGATCTCTATAGGCCGATTGTCATCAAGTTTGACAGCACAAGGGAAATATTTCGGAATCAATCGATTGAAAAATATTGTACTCTATACTCGATCATTGCTAATGAATAACCAAGTTCATTCATGTAGAGATCGTTTCTGTGTTGTGTCAGCAAGAAAAAATTATTCGAGAAATCATGAAAGATATGATTTTGTTTGAAGAAACAAAGTATTGTTTACATACTTTAAATGATTTAGCTTTGAATGCAGCAACAGTTTTATTTCGATATTTATCTAATTCATTTTTAAGTCGATCGATTTCTTCATAACATTTACTATGTAATATTTTATTATTGTCTGAAGACAAACTTATGCCATTTATGTTTGTTGTTCCTGATGACATTTCACGATCAATATTAAGAATATCTAATCGATGTGAACATGAAGTAGCCCATAAAAATCATGTTGAATTTATATCTACCTTCAATTGTTAAAGATTTACCAAAACGATCATTGGCAACACGTATTAGAACTTTTAATCTTGCAATACGTTGCATCAATGTATCTAAATCACGATGATTATCATCATCATTGTTTACATTAATATCATCCTGTTCAATCGATGTTGACGAAGCTTTTGTTAATAGAGCATTTTCAATATCGAGTTGTCCGATTCGTTCTTTCAAACGTTGAACAGTCATCTGATCTTGTGCACTAAAAAGATGTTCTTAATTATTTTTTAGCCGATGTTTAACAAGAATTTACCGCTGTTTTTCAACAAGACCAATCTGTTCAGATAATTCAGCAATATGCACTTCATTGGTTGCCATTCTTTGCGCATTTTCACTTGTGATGTCGGCTAATTTCTTTTCTAATTGTTGATTTCGTTTCGATTCAACTTTTAATTGCTCAACGTGTTTGATCTGAATATGGAAAATAGATAAATCTGGAGAAAACTATTCAATCAAATAATCATACGTAATTATTTGTGGTAGATGATGTACTCGACTCAATAACTACTTTTTTCGATTTCAGAAGTCAAGCCACTAAGATACTTTTCGATTACCTCTTCATCGGGAACAGAGATGGATGCCCGGTGTCTGCATCATTTGCTAGCGGACAAACGAGAGTATCCAGATATCTCAATTTTCATCAGTATTGAAATTGACCAATCAACTTAACTTTTCATTACACTTTGACTTGCAAAACCACTAACCAACACAGAAAACTGCTATTTTTCAAAAAGCCTGGGTTTTGTCTAGTTTATCTCTGCTCAGTCGGAAATGGGTTATTTACCCTGCCGAGTTCACTGGTGATATCTGCTTTTTGTTTTACAGCAATTTGACATATTTGTAGAGGGCTTTACATTTTCTGACTATCGGAGCAAAAAGACAATATTTTCAAAATCTATGTTGTAGATCTTAGAGCGCTGTAAAGCGAAAAGCAAGCATCACCAGGGAATTCGGCATCCTAACATTACCACTTCCCAAGCATATTTCCGATTGATGAAAGGTGAACTGACGAAAACCAGAAATCTCTGGAAAAAAATAGCTTTCTGTGTAGGTTATTGGTTTTGCAAGTCCAAGTGTGATAAAAAATTAACTTGATTGGTCAAGTTCAAGACTGATGGATGCTCTCGTCTGTCCGCTGTCGAATGCTGCAAACACCAGGTCTCTATCTTGTTCCTATAGAAAGGTAATCGGAAATTATCGTAGTGCGGCGACGTTTGAAACCGAAGATAGTTCATGCCCTACACAAAGTCAATTCATGATAATCATCTCATTCACTCATGTCATAATCGAATGACTCACATCACCCCGTCAACAAGTAAATGTTTAGTCTTCTAGAGTATTAAATCGTATCTTTCAAAACAGAAATCGAACTGAAATAATACGGGGAGCCATTGAAACAGAAAAGTTTTATCCTTCTCCTAATACTATTAATTCTAGTTTTTTTTGAAGCTGTTGTAATACTGCATCTGATTGCTGTTGCAGTAGATTTGTTCGTATTCAAGAGAAAAAAAACTAATACTTTGAGAACATATGTTTCAACTTACGTCCATCTCGTTTATTGTTGACGTTAGTTTCGCAATGGTTTCTTTTGATTTTTTTAATTCTTCCAAATCGATTCTTTTTGATAATAGAATTATATGAGGATTTTTAAGAAATTTTCTTTCCAACAACTTACGAATCTTTCCCTTTGAGTTCATTTAACTTCGTTTGATATTGATTATTTAAAGTGTTATATTGCTTTTTTAATGTTTCTAGTTGAGTTTCGACAGTAACTACTTTTGCTCGACATTCTTCAAACTAATTTTATTAAATTTCAATATATATATATATATGTTTCTATTTAGTTAAAATTTTACTTGATGTTCTATCGTTTCCGACTTATTGCGTTCAGTTGAGACAATAGTTTGTAGTTCACGTACCATAACACCATGATCAGCTATTTCACGTTCATGATCACGTTGAGATTGACGCAATGATTTCTTTAACTAAAATTAAGTCAGCAAAAGTTATCATATAAAAAGTATTGAGGTTAGTTTTTTGTTTGATAGAAAATGTGTGATAGTGAATATATGAATATAAGAATTTGAAAAGAAGCAACATTTCTCCAATTATATTTCGTTTAATGAACGAACAAAATGTTTGAAACGTTATCGGTAGTCTATTCGATTAGTAAGCGGTGTATAGAATAGTTGAAGGTCTTTCTCATGAATCTATTGCATTGGCTAAAAGAGAAGATGATTTTGATTTCATATTAAAACAAATGAGCTACTTCTATGTCAATCGATGTTGCTCTTGAACATGAAATAGTAGAACTCAGCATTTTGCGTCTGCGTGTACTCGAAAGTAGTGAGGAAATCTTTGAAAATCCTAAGCTATAAACATTTTCTCAAGAACATCTACATTCGACGTAAAACTCGATTTAGTAGAATAGATATAGGAAAACAAAAATTGACGTACGTTATTCGATGACAAAATGATAATCAAATAGTGTATTTTGCAAGGTAAATTTTGCTCTACAAGCTGAGATGTCAATAAATATTTCAACTTTTAATTTCCGACTCCAATAGTAAGAATAAACGAAACAATTTTCCATGCAAACAAATTTTTTTTTAGACCTTTCAAAGATTCCCACACACACTGCTCTTGAATGTATCACTATTTACGTTTTTACTCTATCAGTACAAGACACAAGCTCTCTAAAAATGACTAAACATAAGCTAAAGTAGTAATGAATATGAAATCGGTTACAATAGATCTAAATCAAATATAGATTTAAAAAAAAATCTCATTGGCTACAATGTATATTCGAACACTCACTGATTTACTCGATTGTCAGATTACACAACCCCAGTTCCTATGAAAAGAAATCTCCGATTCAAACTTGCATCGCATGAAAATATATTAACATTTAGTATTCTGAGCAATTCAGTCAAATCGAAGCAAAATATCCCGCACATGAATGCATCTTTAGATAAGTAACAATTAGATTTGTTCAGCATGAAGACTAATTTTAATATAGACGCGTATCATATATGAGCATTATTGTTAGTAAATTCTACTTCAATTTTCCACCAAAAGTCTAGTTTATAGACAAATTTTTTAACGTTGATGTAGCTTAGTACGTATATCTACGTATATGATTTATGAAAATAATTTGTTTTTTATAATAACCTCTTTTATTTCATTGTCAGATTTTTCTTTAATGATAATGTTTTCTGCTTTGGCTTCTTCGAGGAATTTTCTTAATTCATCATTTTCGCTCTAAAAACATGCTTGATAATTTTGACATTTATGCTCGATCGAACAATCAAACTTTAATTTTTCGCTTGTCGGATTGAAACATTTGTTCCATACGTTGTTTTTGTTCTGAAATAATGGCAAGGTTTTGCTGTAGAGTTTGAAGTTTTTCTTGAAATGTTTGCTGTTCAGATGGTTTACGAGTAGTATCTGTTTCAGAACCGGATTCATTGTCCTGCATGGAGAAATGAGGCAAAATTTTTCTAAATAGATCAGTTCTTTTGTTTTTCTTTTACTTCTTTCACATTTAAATTCGTTTCATTTTCTACTATGGTTGAATCTGAACTTGAAGTAATAGATACTGCTGAAGTTGATAGTACTTGAATAGTAGATTCGAGTGCTTCTTTTTCTTTTTGTAAATTTTTATAAGCCGAGACGACATCTAAACATGAGAGATCAATAGAAATGAATGTAGAGACATAGAACTAGTAATCACTGACCAGCAAAACGTTGTTCAAGACGTGTTATTCGTACTTGTTGAGTTTCGATTGTTTTTGTTAATTCACTACTTTTAGATGACATTATATCTTCATGATTCTATTTTTATTTCTAATATTTTTATCTAAAATTGTTGAAAGAAAACAAATACGTTGGTCTTTTCTTAACTTGTGTAAAACGATATTGTTTTTTAATCATCGTCTATGACAAAGTTTGATTAAGCATTAATTCAGTTGTTTTCGCTCGTTGTACAATCCATTCGAATAATTCTTTAGGTGTTTTTATGTCATGTAAAGAATCATTTGGATACATCTGTAGACAAATGAAACACTATGATAGACAAAAACAGATAGTAAAGATTTTCCTTACAATAACAGGTATATAGTTTAATCTTTTCAATTGATGACATTTTGCATAGAATAAACCAAGTGGTCGAAATGGTTCATTGATACATATATCTTCTTTACTTAGTATTTGAAGTGCATACCTAAAAAGAAAGAGTACATGTTCGAGCTGATGATGAAATATCGATTTTCATATTTTTGTTTGGAAAACGAGACTCGAAAATGAACAACAGTTTTCAATGATTGTTATTTTTCGATGTTGCAAAAAACTGCTCATTCTTCGACATGAAATATTGGATATATCAATCAATCAAAAGTTGAAGTGATTATATGAATACGGAAACTATTTGAACAAAAACGATTTCGATACCACCATGTTATCTGTTGATATGAAAGTACGAGAGAACTGATTGGCAGGATGTGAAAATCATGGCATGTATTTACAAAAAAACACAATATTATATTGTCAGAGAACAGTTCTGAGTGCAGTGGTTTGAGTTGTTAGTATCGTAAAGATGAATTCTATGAATATTAGAGGTAATTCGGATACGCTACATGCATTCCAAATGCTGGCTATCAATGTATTTGGATTATAGGAATACAAAATCACTGTTGATTTAGAACTCTTATGGATTACAAAGAACTGAAAAGGTTCTAAGTCATATGTATTGTGACATGGCGTGTAGCTGCGTTTGATAATTATTCAAATCGATCAATATGTATAAAACAGTCTACCGAGTATTTAACAGGCAAAAGTAGATCTAAGTTTGATCAGAAATTTGTTCGTATCCGAAGATGCTGGAGAATATCGAAATTCACTATTTCCACTCGACTTTGTCAACTTTAAAACGAAAAACTGCTTACATATATTGTATATTGAAACTGATAGCTTTCTCCTCCTGTCAATATCTTCGAGCACGTTTTGGGTTTGAAAAAACACATATTCGATGATTAAAAATGAAAAATCAAGAACGGTCATGGATCATCGAGCTCTATCAAGGTATTCACAAATTGTAAACAATCATTTTCAATAACATCCTTCCCCCTCTCTAAAATAGAAGATTCAGGGTCTTCTATGAATCGTTTCTCATTTTACTTCAAAACTTAACTATGCATCATATTGAATCAAATCTTTTCTGCGCTCAGATATCTACATCGAATGGTAATTAGTATGCTGAAGAGAAAATTTCGAATAGCTTACATTGTACATTCATCATCAGAAAAACCAATGCCCTTCATTGTCTTATTCGGAATGATTTGTGGTTGTTGTTTTGCATTCAGACAAATGATAATATCTGAAATTGTTTATTCTCAATCAGTTTTTTTCCGATCAAGGAAAAATACTATTTACATACCTGGACTTTTGAAGTGTTTCAAAAGAAAAGCGCTCGTAACATGAAGACGACTAGGTACGCAATCTAACAATCGTCGTATAACAAGAGAAAAATAGGGCCGTTTTCTTTTTTCGATATCCCAAGAACCAAATAAATGATGTGGTAATGATTCGAGATAAATCTACTGAAAATTATATTTAAAATTTTTCTGATTAATTTATGAATATAAATTCAAACCTGATCTAATAGTGATCTGTGTTGTGAACATTGAAGTTTATACGATTCAGAAATAAAGAAGAGCTTCTGTTTCATTCGTGATTCTAGAAGATAAACCAACAACAACAGTTCAATTTATCAAGAACCTCGAGAAATGGTAAAATATCAAAGCGATATTGAATCTTCCACGTTTCTTGCCATTGACAACGAGAACGAATGGCTCTTTTGCCATCTGATATTCTTTACGATTTTATTTGGTTGCTTTATTTTGTTTTTTAACATGATGTACTGCATTTTAAGCTGAATATGTTTGTTTTTTCACGATGACCAGTGTAAAGTGAGCAGATTTCTTCTTGAAGTACATTCAGGTAGTGAACACTATGGTAAGAACTTATCGATGCTTAGATATTTTTCGAAACTACATGTACATGTGTCTTCCATTGGAAACGAAAAAATGAATTCTGAGGAAAATACTACTTAATAAACTTCATTGCATATGATTGTGTTGTTCGATGAGCAAGAAAAGGCAGCTCGTAAAAAGGATTGCCAACATTACATTCATGTTACAGAGAGGAAATATTTTAAAAATCAACATCTCGAAGTCAGTCATGATGATTGATAGCTAGAAGGAATGAATAGTTTGGAATAGGGATACTAAAATAAAATATCAACATTGATTACTTGATTGTATTATTGAGATCAATAATCTCAAATAGAAATTCGAATCAATTTCATCTTACTCATATTTAACCTTTTCCTATTGATTTGATAAGACGCTATTTAGAAATGATGTTCAAAGAATGTAGAAAATAGAGACTAGTTATAACAAGACAATAGAGTAATATTAAGTAAGATGATTGTTTTTTACCAATGATAGGGTATAACAATAAAGAATCTATCAGATTTAGTGTTCTTGTTCGATAAAAACATTACGAATAAGTTGCTTTCTAATAAGAACTGCCACATGGGAAACTAATTATGTCGGAATACATTCTACTCAATTTTACATTTGTTGCAATGCCGAGGGACATAAGAAAAGTCTACGTATTACGGAACGCAAAAATAACATCAGTCTTTTGTAAGAAAGAAGAATCTCCTTCTATCCATAGATGTCATCTAAAAGGTATTTCTTAATTGAACGAAGTTTTATATGGATGGTCTTTTTTGAAAGACTCCCGATACTGTAAAATCCGAAGCATTTTCTTCTATCAGTTCATTTGTACTCTTAATTTTGTTTCAAAAGAAAACATACTGATTGAACAGCTAGTACCATAAACATGTTGACGATAAAAGAATCAGTATCTCCGAATTTTTTCAATAAATCACGCCAATTTTTTCCCCATCAATAGAGAGTACTTCAGAGGTTTATTTTTTTCCATAACTCTTTTGACCATAAACCTTTCAATATAATATGAAAAAATGCGACTATTCCAATTTAGGTAAAAATCGTTCCTGTTCAATTGAAATAATATCAGGTTTTTCTTAATTTATACTGAATTGTACGCGCAGTGTAATAGTGATAAATGGACATTTGAACTAAATAATATCTACTGTAGGTATTAATATACTCAATTTCTGCGACGAATTTTAATTTTGAGTTTTATAGAAGAAAAATTCATTAAAAATTGAGGTTCAAGGTTTCCTTAAATACTTCTTGCTTATATTCGTGAGAACTATTCTCTGCATAAACTATATTAAATTACGCAAAACCTGAGATTACTTTAATTGCGTAAAGACATTCTTAACGAAAATCCGAAAACTAGCATTTTCCCGTATTCTATTGAAGAATCATAGCTAAAAGGAACGTCTAACGACAGTTATTTTATGAATACAAAAAAATTCAGAATCATTCTCTTGTAATGAAGAAATCAAAGAGCCCGATTTATTGAACCAATGTGGAGATATTGATTTTTGTTATTTACTACACATATATTTATAATACATTCTATACTCTGCTGTCTATCATCTACGTATACACTATTGATTGAAATATTTTACCGACTAGTTGATTTAGATTTTCTTTGTTAAAAAGTTCTTGTAATAAATTCTCTGGAAAACAATCGATGATTGCCAATGGTTCAAGTACATCAACAAGACGTTGTGACTTGTTTTCAAATTGATTCATCTGATGATAAGTATGAATCAAGCTAAGATATTTTGAATTGATTTTATTCACATAACCCATATAGATAAGTATATTCATTATTTGAATAATATCTTTAGCTCGATACAATGGTGTGGATGAGTTGGATTCTAATTCAATTAATTTCAAACAATTTTCGAAAAATCGATTCGAATAAAATTGAAATGTAGAAAAATAAATGGTGATACGCATTGTCATACGAACAATTTCATAACTAAATGAATGCAAATTTACTTGTCTATGTTGTTCGAACGATTGATTAAATCGATTTGCTAATGATTCAGCTATATCGACTTTTCCATACTTCGATAGTGTTAAAATTTTTATGAAATTTTGTTTATCAACAGCTGAAAGAAATTTTTTCTTTTCATCATCAATTAAATATTGACCAATGTATTCTAGTAAATTCGTATTTTTTAATGGTATTTGTAAACGATACATAGCTGAACAAAGCAGACTAAGATCAGTCAATGTAATTCTTATGATTTCATCTTTAGTAATATTTAATTCGAAATGATTAATTAATTTTTCTAATGTTTGATTTGGAATTTTCGTTTGTAGATCATAATGTTTTTGTTGATGAAAAACAAATAGATTGATAAGTTCAATGAATAAATTTGAATTGAAGTTCTTATGTATTGGTGATTCTACATATTGAATTAAGCGTTTTGCTAATAAATTGAGTTTAATATTATGTTCATATGCAAAGAATAGTATATCACTGAGTTGTTCAATTGATATTGTTTGTGAAAACAGATGATGTTGATCTGTAGAATTTAATTTCGTTAAATAATTAATAACAGACGACGTATTCAATAGGGATTCGATCTGTGTACGAATATGATTTAACATTTGTTTTCTATCATCATTGAATATTTTAAGACGACGTTGATAAAAATAATCAAATGTTTTACGATCGAAATTTTTTATTATGGATTGATTACTTAAATAACGTGAGAATATTGATGATAATGACAAACATCGAAAATAATTAATCGTAGAGTATTGAATCATTTATCTAAAAATGATTCATAAAAGGAAGAAAATCTGAATCATAAAATTCTATGATCGAGCTTGTCTTAATGAGCTACAGTTCATATTGTGCAAGTTCATAAAAAAATATTTTCCATAATCAAATATAATGATACGCAGTTAAAGACATATTTCAAACCTGTTAATCGTTCCAATGAACTTAGACAACTGTTCAATGCTAGTTTTTATTAGAAACGTGCAACTCGTCTAAATTTATCAGTACCATTAACTCGAACATGATACATCAGAAGAATGTCTTCACGATTATATATTTCTATTCGAGTAAAAATATACTTCATCTAAAGATGACGAAAATAAAAAGAAATCGTTTTGTTTCTATGTTGTCATCCAATATTTAGCATAGCTCACATCTATATAAATATCAAATATTGAATAAGTCAATATTGGTTAACTTGCACTGCACCATGATTAGTATTCAAATGATAGGAAATGATTGAGTCATATTCATAATTAGAAGAGTGTTGATGCTAGTTAAAAACGAAGTGATAGGTATTATTTTTAAATTCTTAAAATATATAAACACATTATGTATTCTTAAAATTTTATTAATCACTGCATCATAACTAAACTAATTCAATGTTTTACCTTTATTGCATCAGTATAATTCAAACAGGTTTCAAAAGAAGTTTAAGATCATGGTAAGGAATAAAACTGAAAACATATACTATAGCTATGTAGCTTGATATATCGATTTCGTTTCGCGACAAGGACATACATATAAAAAACATAGCCTTCTTAGAAATTGGGTCAATAGTATTCTGAATAGACAGCTACGATTGATACTCATGTGAAAGATTTCAACTTCGAGATGGTTCATACAGCTCCCATTGGATTATCATTTATTAAAATATTCATATAAACAGAGATTTTACATTCTGATGATTCAATTCATTCATTCATGTATAGATTCTTGCTTTCTTCTCACGAAAAAAACTCAGTGGTTGAGATCTATACTAATAGGATGACAGTATAGCAGAACCATCTATATGAAGAGAAGAGGGCATACGCGGCGCAAACTATCGAATCCGTGTATGTTATTTTCTATGGACAGAATTCTGCCTGACGAGTCATACTGCATTAACTGATTCAGAATAGAATAATTGAAATCAAAAAATTGTGTGCATGCGTCCCAGATGCATTAAAAAAGATGTGATTGATTACCTTAAATAAATACTCTACATTAATTAAATATTAAAACGGTGACAATTTTAATTCACAAGTTCGTTTTCTCTAATAATTTACAATAGTTATGATGAAAAAAATGAAACTTACGATAAAATCTAAGAGATAAATTTACTTTTCAGTCGAAAACAGCATATGGGGTAATCCATGGGGTCTCAACCACGTTTACATCGACTTTCTCCAAATCGCGTGAAACTTTCAGCTTTTGTAGACCATATTCAGGTATGAAAAGTCCGCGTATTAGTTT
>OENT01000982.1:0-64006 GCA_900239685.1 Rotaria macrura
ATGTTTCTTTCGTTGAGAAATTCGCTCAACAAGGTAGGTGTTGTAGGGTATCCGAATCATTTTTTGACATACTGTAGATGAAGGATTCATAGTTGCGTGCAATAGAAAACATGTCGAAAGTATCAAGAAACATGAGACAGTCTAACATGAGTAAAAGTGACAGCAAAAGAAATCCGGATCAAATCTTTTCTGAAAAAAAATTAAAGACCATCGGTAGAAACACCCTGAAACAATTGAAAGTAATTAACCATGAACGTTCGATTGTAAAAACCAATCTTTCGATAACTGTTAGAAGTATTATCAAATAATCGGCTGCTGAATCTAAATAATGTTTTTCAACTGCCGTTTTCCAGCTGAAATATTTCGAGTATATTTTAAAAGTTTTGTTTGAATATCATGTTAGAATGTTATTTCATGATGTACCCTTGCTCAAGTATTCTCTATGACATAGAATAGTAATACTTGGATAACGCTTCATACGTCTAGATTCTCGTCAGATTTTATTTCATCGAAAATATCATAATTATTCTGTCTTATTCTCATTTTACAATGTTGTTATTTACAGATACCTACAATCACGTTCGCTTTTAGCCTTCTCTTTTCGAGAAGAGAAAAGCATTACACACTCTTAAGGGCAAAACCTTACCGAGAAACGTAAAAAACAAATTGCACCACTATCAAGCCACCCTTGATAATATTTTTTTATTGCTCTTCATGAATATTCTATGCTTGCAATTGGTTGTGCAATACTATCGTCAACTATATAAAGTAGTGTTTTAACTGTCAGTTCTTTATGTTTTCATTTAGATCATCAACCGCGTTCTGTGCGACAAAAGCACACACCCGGTGGCTTAACAACCAACTTGATGGTGGATTGGAAACGTGTGCTGTCGTTAGGGCAATATTTGCTTATGCATTGATAATTCGTACTTCGAAGTGACTCGAACTTTTCATGTTTGAGTTAGAAACCCGGCTTCCGGCGTGCTCCGATCACAACGAAACTCTGCTATCGTCGCCTAACATCGACGCTTTGAGTTGATCGGACGTGTCGAAGGCCACCGATATAGAGGTTCTATTTGTTTGTGTTGATTTGTTTGAAATACACAACAATATATTGAATCTCATCGGTGTAACTTCGATTTTATCAACATTCGTCTACGAAGCCGAGTATCGAAAAGACGATAATTATGATTCATTCGACAAATACTTGGCCCTTTCTGACAGCACAAGTTTCTAATCTATGTGGAAGATACGGATAAGTATTAGATAAATGTAAGTATTTTCTTTTCAATTCGTTGTTATAATTTTAACTTCATTTTACATGTAAAATCAATAGTTAGAAGCAATTAGATGTTGTACATTTGCCTATATTGAAAATGGAATTAAAATCAACGAAGGATTGTTTTAATACTAACAAAAAACGTCTCTCATTTACATGCTCGACATGTTATTTGTTTAAAGTGGAAAGATGTTTTTGATTTAATTGTATCATATTTTATTTTTATCAATATATTGAAATCAATTTATTTTAAACAATGAATTGTGACTAATATGAATGGCGATATAACCTTTAAAAGTATTTACTAATGCATTGAATCGACTTGTTTTTCGTGTCGTATTTTTTTTTCGCAATACTTAAAATGAATTGAACAAGAACTAATGGAAATGATCTATTCGATTCTGCTTGATTATTTATCAGTAGATTTATCCAATGAAATGCATGAGATCTATCATATGATAGTATATCACCAGTTTTTAAAACTCTGTTTGTTGCATTTCAACAGTTCATAATAAATGTTTCGAAAAATGCAACTGTTTTGCAATAATTATTATTAATCGTGCTCGAAGTTCAGAACAACGTTGCTCTTCACATAAACGGAAAACTCTGTCCGTAAATTTACATGTACGTTATTGTAAACATCTCTACTACGGAATCAGAATAGTCTTAATTTCAAAATCAATCGCTGTCAACTTGAAATAAAAAACACAAACGGAACTTGACATACTCTAAAAGATAAGCTTGGTTTCCTGTCACACTTAGATAGTTCTATAGAAAACGGTATTGTTGTTATTTCTCGGTGTCTAAATTAGAATCTTGCAACTGAAAATAAATATAGTTTGTTTTGTATTTTTTCGATCAAAGTCAGTCTCAATGATATTTTTACATTTCAAGCAAACTCTCAAAAATGATCGTACTTTTTTCAACTGTAAACAGTGGTGTGGTTGTGACACCCGCAAGCATGAAATTTTTTCGTTTTTTCTAAGCGAAACCAAAAATTTTTCTTGCGTTCTGTTCGAAATTTGTTTTTACATCCACCCAAAACTTCAACGCAGCCCCCCGCACCCCCCCCCCCTCACCAATGTTGGCTGCTTCGGGCCAGCCCTGGCTGTAAATAAGTACACTTTTGGCAGTAAGATCGATGTTTGAATTATTTTTCAAAAAAAAAATGTTTTTCGTTCGAATCAATGTTATGGTTCTCTTTACTTTGATATATGCATAAAGATTTGATATAAAATCAAATGTAACATGTATAGAGTTTGACTCAATTTGCTCTATCCGTCAGTATTTCCATATTGTTCTTTTTTCCTCTCTTTGCTGTCCAACAAATAGTTGTCATAGTGAGAGATGAAAAAGAAATCACTTTTCAAATTTGTGTGATCCTGAGTAAGCACCAAGGACATTTCATCTAAAAATAAATTCGTTCATTTCACCTAGAACTCAACAACACAATTCATCAAAACATGAATTACTCAAATATAAAACAGAAGCTTTTTGTTGGTGTTGTATTCTAATATTTTCTTTTTTCTTCTACGTAATACTCACTTGGTCCGTGGATTTTTTTTACAGGAGCTTACTCAACTACATATTAAAAGAGTAGTTTGACATACAGAAATATTATTTTGTCAAAGGAAAAGGAAGTGAGTGGTAAAACAAATGCTTTTTATTCCTATGACGATGTTCAGTTTTGAAAAAAAAATGCATATCTTATCGATTGCATTTAAAATTTGTTCTTGTTCAACATCAATCAAGCTTTAAAAAGACAAATAATTATAAGTTCTCTCTTTTGCGATTTCTAATTTGCAAGTGCTTAATACTTTGAACCTATGCTAATTATTGAGCGAATTGTTATCTATACACGACAATGTTCGTCAAGTTCTCTAAATAGCTTGACATTGCAGCAATACTAAAACTCATGGGACGATTAAGATTGATTGTGAGACGTTCCTATTTGAACACAAACAATCTATTTCGACGTGTGACTTATAATCGTTTAAGAAAACGAGATTCGATGAAGATTTATTTCATTCATAGTTTTCTATTCAATGCTATTGATTGTGTCAAAATTCAGGCAAGTATATCACACATTTCATGATATTACATACATTGAAATAATATCCATTACCGACTACGTTGTTATGATTTCATGAGTCCTCGTGAATGTGTGTCAGAAAAAAACACCAATTCATCGATCAGCTACAGATACGATAAAGTTTATTCTCAGATGATAAATAAATTGGTACTTAAATTGAACTTCTGTTTTTTTTGCCATAAACCACAACTAGCATACAAGATACTTGTATAAATCTTGATATAATGAATGAATGAACATCATATCTTCTTCATAGTTGTCTATGTCATATAAATTAATTCAATCTTCAAATATCATTTCTATCTTTATTTTACAATTAAATTTTTATTCATCAAAAATTATCCTATAAGATACTAGCCTACGAAGAGATTCATGATTTCTTGCAACAACGAAACATTCAAATATAAAAGGACTGACACAAACAAACAATAGAAGATAATGGAGGAGAATAAAAGAGATTATTGTTCTGCTTTTTATATAGCACCGGTCAATTAAAAATGAAAATATTTGCTTTAATGCCCATTTAAAGATCTACCTTTGAGACCAAATAAACGTTGATAGCAATCTAAGAAAAAAAATCAAATACGTTACGCACTAAAATACTATTGAGTCCCTTTACTATTGTCATAGAGTTCTCCGTTGTGTTCCGAAAAGCGTGCACCACTAATGCTTCCTTTACAATTTGCACATGTAAAACATCCTTTATGAAATGACTGCAATTCGAAGGAGAGAAAAAGAACGCATAGCATACATTAGTTGAAAAGAAAGTCTAATTGTTTGTTTTTAACTTACTTTCCCAGCTGCTCGAACTCCTTCGGCAAAATAAACTGTTTTCAAACATCGAGGACAAAGATCTTTCGATATCGATATTGATTTTAGTGGTAATACAGTTGTCGATGATGAGGATTGCTGTTTTAACGATTCTGATGGTTGTTCAACAGTGCATGTAATAATATTTTTTTGAGAACTGCTATGACGTGAATCATCATCTGACGACGTATGAGATACTGACGAACCTGTTGATGTTGCTCGTTCATAATGATGATGACTATCAACATTATCTTCCACTTGATTTAAATTTGGACTATCCAATGATGTATCCGTAATCAATGTTCTCAAACCATGGCCAACTGTAATAAAGCACAATAAATTACATAATATATCAGTCTTTTTTATTTTTGTATGAAATACTTTTTTCACCTCCTCGTGGACCATATTGACGATTATAACATGATACACAATAGATCTTCTTCTCGTGTGTATTTAGATTACCTGAATTAAGCAATGTGTTGCAAGAAACTAATGAAAAATAAAACATAACAACAAATACAACTGCTAGATGAAATATGACGAACGAAGAAAAACTATCTATTTTACCACATTTAAGACATAGTTTATGAAATTTTTGTCCAGCACCAGTTACTTCTTCGGCTGGAAAAACAGATTTATTACAATGAGCACACGACGGTGCAGACACTGTCGATCGCCATTGTATTGTTTTATAACCAGTTCTAAGATCCCAATTATTCCATTGAAATCCACCTTTACTCGATCCCTTCATCTACAATATGAAACTAAAGAATTGTTGCAATCAATAGAAAAACATCACTCTGCCATGTCGAATCTTTCACAATATAATAGAAAAATAGCGGATTCATATATATATATATATACTGTGCTATTCACTATTCGTTCGGTCTAATATAATCAATGAGAGAAAAACAATCTATACGTAATCTATCGACAAGAAATATTCTTCGGGCAGTTTTTTCGTATTCTAACTAAATATCATTTCTCTCTGTGTGGTTTCTAAGCGAACAAAGAAAAGAAAAAAGAACGAAGAGCAAACTTAATATTCACTGTTAATAAATCAATCTTTACGAATGAAATCATTCTGCTCAATGCTGAACCGATGTAGAAAAAATAAAGATATCTTCAATCGATTTTCTTACTGCTCAGTGAATATCTTATTAGATAATTCTACCATTTTTATTCTACATTCTACTAGAAATGTTCAAAAATTCATCTCGATATAAGTCAATGTCTCTAAAAGATTTATTCGTTTATCACTCATTTTTGACTATGATCTGGATCATTAATTTAAATCATAAAGTACTTATTAGAATATCGTGAAAGAAAAAAAAAGGGAACTGCACATCGACTGTCTTGAACTATTCAATATTTAAACAATAGGAATGATGTCGAGATAGAAGACGAAAGACTTTCTAAATAATAAATTCAAAAGAAGAAAAAAGCCAATAAAAGTCTAGTGTTATTTTTTAATTTACATAGAAAAAAAAAGCAATTATATATGATCAAAAAAGTCTTTTTTTTAATGCAAGTGTAATGTCATCTATGTCTTTGAAAATAAATAAATAGTGTGCTTGATAAAACATAGATGCCGAAATGAAATCAAATTATACTTATCTTTCATATTTGAAACAGAAAAAAAAATATTCAAAAAGGAAAAGGAAGCGATGAGTCAATATCTTAACATGATCTAAAGAACACAAAAAAACCCAATTGTCATCGTTGATAACTAGAACATACATGTTCAACACGATTTATTTCACCTATTGAAATATGACGAATAGAATTCTTCGTCTTTTTTGGGTGTACTTATTAAAGAAATATTTTGATTGACTAGAGATAACAAGATAAAAATAAATGTAGTAGTTGCACAACAGACAAACGTCTATTCATAGACAAATACTCGTAACTAATGCTTCTATTCACGGTTTTATTTGTAATCATCGAATTTGTTCGAACGGATGACCCATTACGCCCACAATATCATTTGATGCCAGTTAAAAATTGGCTCAATGATCCAAATGGACCTATCTACTACAATGGTTACTATCACATGTTCTTTCAATATAATCCAAATGGTGCTGTATGGGGAGATATGCACTGGGTAAGAAGAAATACCATAGTCCATTTTTTACTTTTACTATTGTTATCATTTTTCTTAAAGGGTCATGCCTATAGTAAAGATATGGTTCATTGGATGCATCTACCAATAGGTCTTGCACCTGATCAATCATATGACATGAATGGAATATTTACAGGAAGCACAACGATTGTCGATGGTATCCCAGTTATTATTTATACAGGCATAACGAATGGAAATCAACAAGTACAATGTCAAGCAACTCCGGCTAATATATCTGATCCAACACTAACCAATTGGACAAAGTCTCCATTGAATCCTTTGATAACATCTCCTAATGGACGTGATCCATCAACAGGATTTCAAGATGAGGAGAACAATTATTATTTAATCTATGGTTATGGTACAGATGAATTAGGTGGTCAGGCTGTATTATTTACATCAAAGGATTTCTTAAACTGGACATATTTACATCCCATACATAACAATCAATATGATAAATTTTGGGAATGTCCAGACATATTCAATGTTACGAATAAAATCGTTTTAAAAGCATCGTTACTTGGACATGACTTTTGGACACTAGGAAATATTGATCCTGAAAAACTAATCTTTACACCGACTAATCATGATCTTGGTGAATTTATTCAATTAATTGATCATGGCAAGTTTTATGCATCGAAAACATTTTACGATCCAATCAATAATCAACAAATAATAATGGGTTGGACGTCTGAAGATGATAATCTAGGTCCACAACGTGGTTGGCAAGGATTTCATACACTTCCACGAACAATATTTCTATCAGAAGATGGACTCGAACTACGTTTACGTCCAATTGATGCTCTAAAAACTTTGCGCGATACACAAAGTCATCGAAATTTTAATGATATTGTCCTACCTTTAGAAGTTCCATTTGAATTAATACCTGATGTCAATGGAAATCAAATTGAAATTCGAATTAATTGGCAATTTCCTATGAATGAAGTACATAGAAATAGTTCCTCTCTTCGTATTTCTCTATAATTCTTTCTATTTTCATAGAATTTAGATTTTGGTTTAATTGTATTATCAACACTCGATGGTATTCAACGAACAAGTATCGGGATAGCTTCAAGAAATAATACAAGTGTTATGATGAATTGGGATCTACCTGGATGGGATTATTTTAGCGTACCTAATATTTCACAATGGTCGAATTGTCAAACAGCTTGCAATCAAGATAACACATGTCAAGCATGGACATTTGTTAAAGATCGAGCAGTTAATAACAACTGTTTTCTAAAATCTGGTGTTCCACTTTTATCGTCGAATTCAGATTGTATATCAGGTGTCAAGCAAAAGGAAAATAATCAACAAGTCATATGGGTTTATATTAATAGAGCACTATCACAAAACAATCCCGGTGCTGCAAATGGACCACTTCATGCACCTGTATGGATGGAACGAACGTCGATGAACAATCAATGGTTTCTTGAATTAGATATTTTTATTGATCATTCAGTTATTGAAATATTTGAACCCCAAGGTGGTCGATTTGCATTAACAGGACGTGTCTATCCAGAAGAAGAGACTGCAAATAATTTAGCTGTTTATGTTAACCATGCTCCAAATCAAAAGAATGAAAACATTATCATTAATGCGATCGATATTTGGCACTTGAATACAATATGGACATAGACTAACGAAAAACTTGCGCCATTGATATTTAATATAAGTATTAAATATGACTTTATCGAACAGAAAATTTGTTTGTTTATAGAAGTGAATTATCTCTTTTCATCTACAATCCTAGATTGATGATCATTAGATAGTGCAATAGAAAGCAATTTAATAAATATATAAAGTCATTTTTCGATTCATATTTCATTTATGATTTTGAAATTTATGTAGGTTTGATAGGATTATCAATACTGAATATTGTTCTTCATGTATATTCACAATGTTCAATCAGAATCGTTACATATTGTAGTAGATATAACACTGAACATGTCACAGACAAGATATTGATAACGTCGCGTCTTACACATGGCAGCTATATCTTAATTTTATTTTGTAGTGAATGAAACATAAGCGGTGTAAAAAAAACATGTATCACAAAATAGCAACCCATTACGATTAGCAACAATAGTCATGTTGACTTTCATATATTCATTCCACTTGACAGTTAAATTAAAGGACGAATGATTGTCAATGTATCATCAAACAAAAGCTATTGTTATGAAAATCATTCAAACTTGAGATAGCTAGAGGAGTAAACATTTTAGAAATTAGAAATTGGAAATTCTTAAAATAAAAATCAGTGTTCGAACGATATGCGCCAATACCTTCGAGCATCTTCACGATCATATCGAATATTTTTTACTAGTTAAGGCACGATATTAGACACTGTTAATGAACTACTATCATTCTCATTGATGATCGATATTACATGCATGGTTTAAGATTATTTTGGAAAGTATTTAAAAAAGAAAAATACCATATCGGTTATTTAGTGCTTTTAGATAAAGAGTTTAAGATAAGTCAGGGAGTTTTAAAATACTTTTGTTTACGCGCAAGCTTCATGATTAAAATCCTTATCTTTTTCTTTCTAACGTTCAACTTAAATTAATTCTAATCAAAAGTTCAGTATCTAATGTTGTACATGGCATTTAATATTAATAAATGTTTCGAACATTTCTCATCCATGTAAATATGTAATAAGTTTGTTTTCATGTTCTAATAAGAAATTTATTTTTCATGCATAAAGACAAAAAAAATGGCGAACGTGACGTTAAACGATCGCGATTCTACCAGGTGAAGAGAAAGCACATATATATATATATATATATATATATTAAAGGCAATATAATAAATCATTTTCACCTTTCATCACTGCAAATGTAGAAAGCCTTGCTTATTCAAGCACAATGTGCAGCTGCGCATGTTATTATTCGATATTTTCGAGTCTATTCTGCAGCGTGACTACATGTTTTATAAACAAAAAATTATTGCACCTAAGTATCGACGTCTGATTTTTTTTCTTCTTCTACGCATAAAATAGATAATGAACGGTCTCTGTATACTTGAACTCTATTAAACTTTAGATATATTATTCTGATTAGATTATTATTATTGTTATTATTATTTAAATCATGGCCCATAATAACTTGCCAAATGGTATGAATAATAACCGTCGATTACCATCATTGGCCATGGCAACCAATAATCCAATTACGCAAGAAAATACATATGAATTTGAGCTCATGAAATTAATGGAGCAAGAACGGCAATTAATGGTTGCTCAAGTATGTATCTAATATTATACTATTAGAATTCATAGAGTCTAGAAAGTTTCTTTTAATTGTTTAGAAACAATTGCAGCGAGAAAATTTTCTAGCTAAACAACAACAAGCGCAACAAGCGCAACATCATCAATATCTTCCATATGGTAATGACGTATATTCAGATTTACAATCTCAATCGATTTCTCAAATAAATCGACATATAATGCCAGCGATAAAACCACTTCGGATAATAATTATTCGTCATGCTGAACGAGTCGATGCTGTTCTAGGATCAGATTGGTCAAAGAAGAGCTTCGATCGAAATGGTCGCTACATAAGATTTAGTGAACATTTGCCTGATGCGTATGAATTTTCTTTTACGAAATAATTTTTTTCTTGTTTAACAATGGATAAGATATATTCTAGATTACCAACGCGTTCTTATTTACATCACTATGTCATTGATGTACCATTGACAAATCGTGGCCGTATGCATGCATTTAAAACAGGTAAAGCATTACTACTCAATGGATATGCAGCAGATATTTGTTATACAAGTCCATCGTTACGTTGTGTTCAAAGCGCTGATGGCATCCTAAATGGTATGGGTCGAAAAAGTGTTCCCATGCAATTAGTAAGGTCAAGTTAGTTTTAATTCTATGAACATATGTTTTTTGTGTTTCAACATGAAAAAAATAGGAACCAGGATTATTTGAATGTTATTTAAATGATTTTAAACGTACATTATGTTTTATGACTAAAGATGAATTAGCGACTAATGGATATAATATTGATAAATCCTATCAATCATTGATGCCATTTATGCGTCCACATGATAGTCAACTTGATTATTATGAACGATGTCGAACAATAATGGATGTGATAACCGAACGACATCAAGCTAATGGTGGAACAATTCTGATTGTAGCACGTAAGTTCGACAGGATATCTTCGTTTTTGTTCATTTTCTATTATTTATTTTTGTTTTTTAACTCCTTAGATGCTCCAAGTCTTGAAGGTCTTACAAGACATTTATCAGGTGGTAAACTTCAGCCAGGTTTGTTGATGTATTTTGTCTTCTCGTACAAGAATTTCTGGATATATTCCTTCTTTTTTTTTGAAGAAAAATTATTTGATATTGCTCGCCGAGTACCATTTCTAGCAATGACAATTGTCGAAAAGAACAGTATCGATAGTCCATGGCTATTTCGTACGCAACCACTTCAAACAGGTACAACACAATCGATTCGTGAAGTTGCACTCGAACTCACGTCACCATCGGCAGTCATACCTTATCATCCAACACCTCAACAAAAACAATTACCACCAACAAAACAACAAGCAGCAGCAATGGCAACATCAATTCAAATAATTCCAGCACAATCACAACAACAATATCAACAATCATCAGTTCAAGCATTACTAGCACGAACGCAACAAGAACACGAGCAACAGCGGCTACAACAAAATCAAAGTCTACGACTTCGACTTCCAATAGGTCCAATACCAATCGATCCGAAAAAAGTTGTCAAAAGTTCGACAGCACCAAATTTGCCAACAAGCAATTCATTGAGTGAAATGTTTCGGGTTATTTAATTGACATTATCTAATTGACATTTCAAACAAAGTTTCTGTTTTGTTGTCTATATGGATATTCGAAACTGAATTTTATAACATTTATTTTGAAATAACTATAGATAAAACAATGTTGTTGAAAAATAGGACAAGACCAAAGGTTCGTTGAAAATTCAGTTAAGTTGAACCGCATTTAATTAACTGAATGAACAGGAAAGACACTTCAATAATAATACTACCGTCGAAGTATTAACAGAGAATTTTGAATACAAACAAGGAATTCTTATGAAAATAATAGATCATTGATTTTCGATAGAATAAAACATATTAAAATTATTTCAGTATGGTTGTAGGACAGGATTTCAAAATTCAATAAATTATCACAACTATAATATCATCGTTTCGTTCCATATCGAGAACTGAAATCAACGAACGATACTTGTAAAATTTATCATGATTCTTAATATGATATTCCATATCGTTGAATAAAAATCAAATGAATTTATAATGGGAACGAACTTTGGAATAGTAACCTTTACATGAAAACTGATTGGTATAAGTCAATAATATCTATTTTATATAAAGCAGTTCATAGAAGTTTCTTTATGATGATTATTGGCAATGAACTGAGTATCGAGAAGGCACAATATCTGAATACTACACTTTAGTCTAATATATATGTAATACTTTAGATATCCTAGAATGTAAAATAAACGTCATTGACTATCGCAAAATTGTATACTACAGTGAACATATAGAATTCATCACTGTAAATGAAACTTGTATGATTTGAAAAACGAATAAGTACATATTTGAAACTAAGAATTTGAATCATTACTACGTATACGTATATCCAATCATTTTTTGACTGGGCCAATCCACATGATTCATTACGAAACGAGTTATTAGAGACACGAAAAAGCCCTATTATGTTAAAGATAACTCATCGAAACAATATTCATTTATCTCAAATTGTCTAGCTTTAGATTTTTCCTCTTTCTTATCTCATTAATCATATTTTGATTGCATGTTTCAAAAAAGAAATATATATCAAGACATATTTGACGAATAGACCTGCTCATAATCATCATATTTGACATTTCTATACATGAATGTTATAAAAAAATAGTCTACGAAGTACTTTTATCATCTATTTCACTGCCGGTACAATAAAAAGTCAATAGATTTAATGGTTTTTGTATTGTAAGTATGATTGTAGACCAAACAGAAGGAAAGATACATTTACAATTGACAATTTTGAAGGAACAAAAGATGCCAAATACTTAAGCAAGATCAATCCTTTAGGTCGCAAACATTAATCCATAATCTAACTAATGTATAAGTGCATGTTTAGCTACTATGTCAAAAATGAGTAATATTACTATAATATTATTTTATTAACATATACAATATTCAAGGGTATTAAATGTGATAGGGAAGATATTGTTTCTTGTTAAGAAAAACACCTGACAAAATATCAATTCTAGATTTATTGAACATCATCAAGAACCCAATTGATATGCTATTAATACTATTGTCTGTTGTGATGACAATCGACATTTGTTCACATAGAAGCTTGAAAAAAAAACGAATCGTTACTCAACAACACGTGCTTAACATACTGAAGGATTAGAACGATTACTTATCGCCTAAGACATGTTTGTTTTGTTATTGAGGAAAAATTTGAGAAGGACAAAAAACGTATACGATGTTAATATTGCAAGGATAAATCGTATTTTCTACCATGATCTTGAAAAGAAAACAATTCTGAGTTGTAATATAACCCGAAAGAACCGTTGAATTAATATATATATATATATATATATAAATCAAAGTTAATGTAGAAGGATAAATTTTAAAGAAAAGAAAGAGTATGAATTCGTTGGAAAAGTTTCAATATTCATTCACAAGTCAGTGTCATACTTACCATCTGATATGTTTGCATTATTATATTCTATTTCGACGTGATTAATTGTGGTTCTAAATTATGATGATAATAAATAACGATGATCATTACTAAATCCATTTGATCTTGATCTTGAACTTAAAACATAGACGTATATGAAAAACTTCTTTTCAATATCCATCTATTATTTAATGAATTTAGATGTCTTTGTGAAGTCCTATTAGTTTTGTTATAGAATCTGCTAGACATTTTGTTTTAAATCTGATAGGATAATTGAGTATGATCAATTCTTTTATGTTTCTATCGATGATAGCACAAACAGTATTATATTACTTCTTTGAGTTTTAAGTTCCGTAAAAGATTCAATTCTTCATAATTGATAGTATTGCACGTAGTTTATTATAATTTGTTTTTTTTTAGATTCCTTCTTTAACTTTTGACAATTATTACATAATAGTTTCATGTGTGTACATCATTGAATAATCGATTGATCTAGTCGATAGTTTTATCATAATCATTGTGTTTTATTAAAAAAAACATACCGAACTTAAAAAATACATTCGTACTTTCTGTATCGTGTGAAGAGCAATTCAATGCAACATTGAATCATGTCAGAAATCAAACCGGAAGCATTCTATTCTGTATGTAATCTTTATACTACGATATGACATTTCCATTAAATTTCCATGTAATATTATACATAACAGTTTGTCATATTCGATGCACATAATTGTTACTTAAATACCGTATAATCACATTAAGACAAGCAAAAGTAAATTCTAGTGTCGAGATGTTATTATTTTAGCCGTGGAGAATTTGATAAACTCAATACATGATTTATTCGAAACTACCAGGGGTGATAAAAAGCAAACATTTTTCTTGTTCTATACATATTTTGATTTTTGCAGGCATCAACAAAATTTTGTCACAACTAACCCATTTGTTTTCTCATGATTTAAAAAGAATCGATTTGTCACAATACTAAGTACTTTAATATTAAACATGGATTAACATTCTTGAGTACAGCCATTTTCATTAAATGAATAAAATATAAAGATGCAAGGGAATCAATGAAAAACTAAAATCGTACTTGATCAACTGTAGTACCATGCAAGAACCAAAAAACATTAAGATTACTTAAGCCATCGATGTTTGCTCATTCCAATCATGTAGTACAGATTGAAGTGACTTGCGACTGATAAAATATTCATGATAGTCTTTTACTATTTTCTGTACTTACCAATATTTCCTGAATGTATAATAGAAGAAAATATAATTTTTTATAAGGGTCACCTAACGGCTTGATGCATAAGTTGAACAAATGCTTATCTAATATGCACGTGTAAATGAACACTCGTATTATAATGGTCTGATGGCTTATTAATCAAATGGACTTAGTTCTTGCCTTCATGTATTCGGTTAATTAGAACTTGATGCATTCAATTTGATAGCGAATGATATAATGTAAGCAAAAAAATCCTCACCATTTAGAAAACAATCATTGATGACCCTAAAATTGTCTCTATTTGAATATGTTTGTATTGTTACGCATACTACTTATCATACTCCATCTAATCAAATAGCATGCTTTTCAGTAAACTATACCAAATTTTACAAGGAAATGATCAATAAAAGTCAATCATGCATTTTATTAAAATTATCCGTAACCAAGTTATTCCGATGACTATTTTTTTACCGACTACGAAGAATATTTTGTATAAAAATGGAAGTTAGAAATATGTTCCAATTGATGATCATGATGTTTTTTCCCCTATGAAAGTGATAGATGATTAGGAAATCATGCCATCATATATCCGTTCATCATTGAATTGAATACTTTTTCTTTTTTTGAGATTCGCCAATCTACTTTCTATAAGTGTTATCGCACGAAAAATGATCCACAATAATTAAAAAACAAAAGAATTCAAATCACAGCCAGTAGAAAAGCAACCATCTCTGTTGAAAAAGAAAAATTTCATTCCTATGCCAACAATGAGAACGGTTTCATAACGTCCTTAGTCAATCAACGATTATTCCATCGTTCTAAAACAAACCTTGAACGTAGATTCATTCGGAAACAATCAAAAATTAATTCTTTCAAATTTTTACATATTCTTTTCGGTAGGCTAAAATATGAGCCAATACTTTTGTCGATAACTTCATATTGGTTTTTAATAAGAACTAGTTTACGACATTATGATCGTACAGAACTAACGTAAGGCATTATTGATACTGTGATCGCAATAAGACCTTGGATGGAATGATGAATGATTTGAACGATAGATATATTTATAGATCGATAGAACTAGATTATTGAATTAACTGATTCCGTAAAATTACATATATATATAATTAATTCACATAGAATAGTTCATAATCAAATAATACTCGTCCAACTAACGATGGATCTTTCTACCGTCATTTTGTTTCTTAAGTATTGGCTCGTGTGATAATACATTCAATAGTATTGCGTACTTAGATTGTATGATCATAAACATATCTTGTTCATCGATAGAAAGCCTTTTCCGAAATACATTATACTAATAGAAATATTGTTTTTATTCTAACTTCAATAGTAACAAGTGATTGTTAGTTAAATGCAGTCAATAAAAAAAACCGTCCACTGTTTGTCGTTGACGGACGGATAAATTCAGTTATGTTGACATGACAACATTTCACACGAGTGTTCTTTTGATTGGTTGGTTTTACTGACATAACAGTGTATTTTTGTCCTCTGCGCATCTATTGATTGGTGTGAGGACGTTCTCTATTTATTTTGTTTTTTTCCGTTCTTGTTTTGAACTGTTGCACGCCAATGACTTTTTTTTTGTTCTAATGATCGGAATGGATTCTTTTTCCTTTCATCTGGCCAAGTTTTAATCAAAACCTGAAATGATTCTTCTTTTTAAAACACTATAAATATAGTTCAGAAAAAAAAGTTCTACATAACTATGGTTTGTAAAATAAATGAGAAAGGAAGAAAAAAGACACGTATACCGCACATTTGAGATGGGCTGTACGTAATCGAGCATTTGGGTTGCTTCTGAAGGATTTTTTTTTTCTTTCACTCTACTTTCTTTTTCATAGTATTTTTTTCCTCTCTACTTCGTTGCCTACAACGTCGGTATTTTATAGAGGTGCGACAATCGGAACAAGTGTATGCTCTATGCACACAGGTTGAAGGAGAAAAGTAAAGGACGAAATAACTTGATTTTTCTTTTTGAATAGTGTTTCTGTTTCAACTGACTATTATTTCAGTTTCGCTCGCTGTAAATTGTTATTTTCTTTCTACAATAGTAGAAATTTAATTCATCTGTAAAATCTATAATTAAGTGCTATATTCTTTTTTTCTTCTATTCAGATAAACATTATCATCAGGATGGTTATAAGAAGCTCGACTTTCTCTTTCCTAGTACTATTATCAACATCAATCAATGCATTTTATCTACCAGGTTTGGCACCAAATGTATTCTGTCGAGATTCCATAGCAGATGCCAAATGCAAAGTTTGCCATATTCAGATTGAAGTTATTGATCTATTGCTGACTGTTTTGTTTTCAGACTGAAGTTGAGGTCTTCGTAAATCGTCTTGATTCAGTTGAATCTGTATTACCTTATGAATATTCATAGTGAGTTTCAAATTTGATAAATAAAAACGATGTATACTTTCGATAACTTTAGCTTTGACTTTTGTGCTGTTACTGGTGAACCATCGCCAGTAGAAAATCTTGGTCAAGTTTTATTCGGTGAAAGAATTCGTCCATCACCATATAAAGTTAATATTTGATTATAGTTCGATTGTTATTAAACTGATCTTTTCTTTCTAGTTTGGATTTCTCAAAACTGAAGAATGTAAACTGGTGTGCCGAAAGAAATTCGAAGCGGGCGATACTCAACAACAAAAAATGCTTAAACGTTTAATGAAAGGAATGGTTTTGAATTATCAACAACATTGGATTATTGATAACATGCCCGTAACACTATGTTATAAAAACGAGGAAAATCAAGAATTTTGTTCACGTGGTTTTCCTATTGGTTGTTATGTTACAAAAAGTGGTCAATCAAAAGAATCGTGTAAAATTCGTGAGGGAAAAAATGATACATTTTACGTGTTCAATCATTTGGATTTCGAAATAACTTATCACAGTGGAGAAGGTAAAATGAAGGAAGTTTGTTTTTTCTTTCTTTCTTTCAAATAATCTTTAAACGTATTTTCATCTGTGCAGAAGAAGCATGGGGAAAAGCATTCGGTGAAAATGGTGGCCGAATTATTGCAGCTAAAGTACAAGTGAACAGGTTTAATTAATTTGCAAATAGTTTCTTCTCAATTGGTTTCTCTTCTTTTCTTTTGTTCAGTTTAAATTCCGATAAATGTGACCGTAATACTGAACCAATTATGTTTCAATCGACAACAAGAAATGTTGAAATACCATTTACATATAGTATTAAATTTGTAAAAAATAATGATATACGTTGGGCTAGTAGATGGGATTATATACTCAAATCATTACCACAAACACGTATTCAATGGTTTTCCATTTTAAATTCATTAGTTATTGTTTTATTTCTTTCTGGTATGGTTGCAATGATTTTATTACGTACATTACATAAAGATATTGCACGTTACAATCAGATGGTGGATTCAGTAAGTGAAATCAAAGAAAATTATGATAAAAATAAAAATCTTCTATTCTTACGCATAGGATGATGCACAAGAAGAATTCGGATGGAAATTGTAAGATATTGTTTCCGTGTATGCCTCTTTTCTTTTGTTGAGATAGGTTTTTGAAATATCACTGTGAGTTGTTTTGTGTAACTTCATTGATCCTTTTTCTATTTTTCGAATGTTCACGATAACTCAGTTCGCTTTCTCTTATGTAACTCTTTGCGCACCATAGATAGACTTGTCTTTTTCTCGTTCTTCATGTGAGTCGCCGAACGTACACTACTCGCAATACTCGTGAGACTTTATACACTTAAAATATGGAGGTGCCCATTGAAAAAGTCTTTCCTGTACGCTAAAAGCATAAAGTGTTGATTCGATATCATTCTTATTTTGAATTCTATTCGTCACGTAGTTAGAAAAACGATCAATAGATGTTTTTAGTAAAAGATCTTGGCCTGTTCTTGGAAAAAAATTGATTTTCTGAAACGTAATCTAAAAGAGAATTTTTTGTATTGAAGTAAAGATACGCCAATCGTATTTATCTATATCTCGTCAACATACACGATTTTTTTCCTTTTTACATATCACATAAAATCGAGAAGAGGATTAGTTCGATTGAGATTTTTAAAAGTAGGTCAATTATGTTTTTCACAACTGTTATTTTAATAGAATAGCTAAACATACGAATAGTGACAATTAGGAAGAAAATCATTATATTTCAAATATTGTGTATAGTATTCGACCAAAAACAGAATTACAAAACCTTTTTTTTTCATTCAAATATTGAAACGATATCCGATGTCAATCTACTGGCTGTATCTGGTTACTAGACTCTATAATAGATTCGTTATTTACACATTAGGATCATCATATGCTAAATAGGATATAATCTATTTGTATGTCATAATAGAGTTCATGGTGATGTATTTCGACCACCACAAAAAGGAATGCTTCTTGCTGTTCTTATTGGTAATGGTATTCAACTTGCCATTATGTCATTGATTACTTTAAGTATGATTATTTATTGTACTGTTCATTCAGTTTTAAGTATATTTTTGTTCAGTTTTTGCTTGTCTTGGCTTTCTTTCACCAGCAAGTCGCGGTGCTTTGATGACCTGTAAGTATTTATGAAAAGATAACATTGTCTTCTATGCCCTTCTTTGTATGGTTTTATAATAGGTGCAATTGTCTGTTATGTTCTTTTGGGTACTCCAGCTGGCTATACATCAGCTCGTTTATATAAAAGTAAGATATTGTATTTCATTAAAACAACATAGTCGTTTTTGTTTAATTTTTAGTGTTCGGCGGTGAAAGATGGAAGAAAAATGTTTTGATGACAGCTGTTGCTTGTCCAGGGTACGATATGATTAATGTTGTTTCTATTCGAAATACAAACGAAATAATCGATTTGTTCTTCGAATAATTTCAGCGTCATTTTTGGTATCTTCTTCGTTTTAAATCTCGTTCTCTGGGCAAATGTTAGTTCAGCAGCAATTCCATTTACAACATTTTTAGCATTACTTGCTCTTTGGTTTTGTGTGTCAACACCGTTAGTATTTGTTGGTGCTTATCTTGGATTTAAACGACCAGTAAGAATAGAGAAACATTGCATGGACAATGCCTATTCTTGCTTTTTTTTTCCTCAAATCAAGGTTTCGGATAATCCTGTTCGCACAAATCAAATTCCACGTCAAGTTCCTGAGCAAACTTTATATACGAAACCAGTGCCAGGTAATAAACGTCTTAGTAGAATATCTACGAAATTAAAATGGTAAAAATACGATGTAACTGCTGTTGATAATCATAGGACGATCTAATTTGGGATATATTTCTTTTATGTCATCGTGCGAATACGCAACGAGGAAATAGTGCATGTATAAAAACGAGATGTTATTCACACACGGTCTTTATCCTGATGTCAACGTTCATGACGCAGGGGCATCGTCGGCATCCTGTCGAACCTTAGATGAATATATTGCACGTCTACCTTTCAATGGCCTGATTGAAGCACACATACTTTGACATATGAATTATTTAATGAAATAGACGTCTTTGTTCCTGTTCTTAGTATTATCGTTAAAATACTGCTAGTAAGAATCGGAAGTCGTTTTCTAATGTGAACCTGAACCATTCTGAAAAAATAGTGATCGATTATCTAGAAGTGTGTCTTGTCACTTATTCAATTCTTTAAAAAAATCGTAATGTTTGAGCATCGTAAAAAGAGATCATTGCAATACCATGTGTTCAGTTTCAAGAATTTCATGAAGGATTAGCACAGATATGTCGATGAATGAGTTTAACTTCATATTTAGAATTAACATCGTACGATATAAGATTTCTAAGTTTCGAATAAATACAGAATAAGAAACTATTGACATTGGCAGTGTGTTCGCTTGTAGAAAATATCAACATAAGACAAATGATAAATTTATTTTTGACAAAAAAGAAATATCTTCCTACTTCTAGACAGATATCTATTGTAATTGAGGAATATTTTTACATATTCATGTCAAATTATGAAATGTACACATTTAGAATTTCAGTTATATATAACACGTAAGCATCAAAATTTTGTGTTTCAACACTACTATCAATAGTGTTTCTTGTTGACTTGGTGAATGAGTCATGTTGTTAAAGTAACAGTCAATGATGACCTGATTATTATTTAACTATTGTTAAGATTGTTTGATACAAGGGATTCCGTTATATGCGATCATGCATAAATATTTGATTTACATTCGTGCTTAATAATGTTCTATTTTTATCATTTTTTGGACAGGACTCATTGATTTGTATTGTAAAAGACGAGAATTTTTTATTAGAGTCACGATAAGCGATCTTGTTCAATTAGTTACTTGAAGAAAATTATCTTTCAAACGTCCAAAATTTGTTCTTATCTAACTCGATAATTTCTATTGAATACTAAAAGAAGATTCGACTGAAATAGGGGGCCTTATTAATACTCATATCACAGTTCATAAATATGCTTAAAACTCGACTGTGATTATGAATGCTCGATACGATGAATTTCTATTTCTCAATTTTCTGAGAGTGTGTAATATAACATGAAATGGGTATCTTAATAGTTCAATACTTGTTTATAGATGATGTTCTATAGAATGTAAATTTAATCTATTATTTCAGGTATTTTAATGGGTGGTATCCTACCATTTGGTTGTATATTCATTCAACTATTTTTTATCTTGAACAGTATTTGGTACGAAATTGTTTCTTGTATTTTTTTTTGCGTTTTTAATCTAATTATTGTTTTATACGTATGAAGGGCTCATCAATATTACTACTTCTTTGGATTTTTACTCGTCGTCTATATTATTTTGATAATAACATGTTCAGAAACAACGATTCTTCTCTGTTACTTTCATTTATGTGCAGAAGTAATATTTTCATATGAATTTAACGATGAAGAGAGAAAAAACCTGTCTAAACTGTTTCTAGGATTATAATTGGTGGTGGCGATCATTTTTAACATCGGGTTTTACTGCCGTTTATTTTTTTCTCTATTCAATCTATTATTTTGCAACAAAATTAGAAATATCTGATGGAACATCAACATTTCTTTATTTTGGATATACAATTATGCTGACGTTCATTTTATTTTTATTTACGGGTAAGTAATACGAGAAATTTCATAGAACTATCTTGTTTATTCGTTTTTCTTTTCTCACAGGTACAATCGGATTTATCGCTTGCTTCTGGTTTGTTCGTATAATCTATTCTGTCATCAAAGTAGATTAAAAAGATTTGATAACGTACGAATAGACAAGATATTGTGATCGAAGCTTGCAAGACAGGCTTATTTCTTTTTCAGACTTAACATTTTTTTGTCGTCTCTTTTCTCTTTCTCAGTTACATGTGTAATGTCAATAAATGTGTTGTCCGTCGGTTCAGCTTTTCTTTTTTGTTTTAACTACATTTAACATTGATTCCTTTTTTTTCGAATAGAATCGAATATAATAACATATTCGATGAACAAACGAAAAAAAAATCATATTTTTTTTCTTTTTCGTTTAGTTTTCTTTTCACTTTCTTCTCATAATTATCATTTGTTTGCTTTCTTTCTCTCAGTTGTTATTGAAAATAAAAACGAAGATTTTAACCGAAGCATATCGAGGCAATCCTATTTTGATCGTAACAAGACAAAACGTTGCGGTTTTCATCGTCATTAATACATCTAACAATACAATTATGCTTTTCTATCACATTGGCTGATGTTTGTCTTTGGTCAACTTTTTGAAAACAAAAACACACTACAATCTCAAAAACCTAGGTTTTTTCAGAGTGAAGATTCTTGTGTTCTATGGAAACGTATTTTTATAGTTTCAATCCTTCGTTCTTGATTAGTGATCAAGGTTCGTGATTGCAAAATATGAATCTAGTATGATTGATTTTCTAAGCCATGTTACGTTTGAAAATTCGAATAAAATTTTGATGTATGTGTTTTTCTGCTAGAACTGGATGCAAGCCGACTAACACACGAGTTCAACTTGAGCAAGAAATCAAGTCGAAGTAGGAACGACCAGGGGAATATTTTTTATACCTTCAGATCATCAAAAACTAGGATTATATAGCTCTGTAGAGGCTTAATGAAAAACTAGAGAAATCATGTTCACTCCTAAAGTCTCATGTGCTCGTGTATGCTCTTCTTATAAAATTTCAGGTACTACTTACTGATTTTCTAAAAATTTACAACTCATCAGTCTTTGATTTTGTCTCTCTACTATATCCATCAGTATTACTCGTTGCTTCAAACCTGACAGAAATGTCATCTTTTTTCTTGAAGCATTTTAATTTCACTATTCTTTATCTTGAGGTTATTGATATAATGGAATAATGACAAAAGCCACATGTAAATCCTACATGGTTAACGAAGAACAGAGCAGACCCGATTTCGACATATCCATTAATTAGGAATAAAACTTTGCTTTTTATTTCAGGTAAGATCATTGATGACGTTAATTGCCAGTCGGCACGAGATTTTGCATTCTAATGCTCTATTCTACTGCATTTGCAGCTCGGGATGTAATTTCTCTGAAAATACTATCCATGACTTTCATCGAAAATGTAAGAATATTGAAATTATGTATGTGAGTATTAAACGTCTTTAATCACTCAATAGAAGAGCCATCGTGTCTCTTAGTTAAAATTTTTTTCAATATCAATCTTATAATGAGCTATCAAAAAACATTGATGATCCTTAAACTTACCAGATTTGTTTTCGAAAGTAAGATAACTCTAAAATTTGGTTGCTACCCATAAATTCAATGTTGGCCTTGAGTTGACTAACTGTACACTTGGAATAGAAATAAATACTGATTTAGAAGCACAATGAAATATCTACGGTGATATTTATTTCGATTTCAAGAATCTGGATTGATCTTATTCAAAAGATCAGCGAATATTACCGAATTGATTTCCTAATTCTATTGAGAAAAATGTCTTGGTAAATCACAATATCACCAAAGTCTGCATCCAGTCATGAATACATGATTCATGGCGAGACTCGTTGTGAAAAATTATATGAACGAAGATGACCACAAGTGTTCTAAAATATACCGTGTAGCTCAAGGTTTATGTGATTAGGATTGATCGTTATATTGCGCTTAGATGTACACACAAGTTACCGTTGATAAGATTACAAAAGCCAAAACCTTGCTCGATCTCGTTCGTGCAAACTAGAGTGTGACGATTGCTTGGCCTCTCTGAATCTCTTTCACAATCAAGTAACCGAGCTTGAAATACTTTCTCTTGAACGTAATAGTATGTAACTTTCGCTGTTTTTCTTTATGCTCATGATTGTGAGTGTTGGCTCTTACACTTTTCAATCGATTCAAATTCAGACTAAAACGATTGTGAGTCTTTTATGGAAAATGAAATATTCGGTTGGTATTGTTATTTCGTATTATCAGCTAACGATCACGTAATGTTTTTCTCATTTGCCAAAATAACCGATTCGTGTATAGCCCTCTATAGTCATAATAGGTGATGTATAACGATATGTAATACGTGCGACTGTTTCTAGGATTGAGATTATTATTAAACTGCTCAGCAACACCTAACAACACATTTTACGCTGAAATCATGGTATTCGGTAGAAGAAAATGTTTTCGAATGCCAAATGCAGCAAATCTTCACATGCATTGGATTTTCTTTTCAACTAGTTACTCATTCGCAATGCTCAGAGTTAAACACGCACCAGTAGGCACTCATAATCTAAAATTAAATCGTCCAGATACGAGAAAGACTACGTTGATATCGATGATAAAATTAGGACAGATAGATATCTTCTCTGCTTTGATACTAGTTGAGTATCTCTAAAAATTTTGTTTTCATTGTAGAGACTATTACCCTTTTCTTGAGTCTATCATAAATTATTGTAATACTTCTCATCGATTGTCTTTTCAGGCAAATATCTAACTGAAATTTTTGATGCAGTAATTTCACCATCGAAAATAAATTCTGAGAGGTAAATAGGCGTTTTTTATAGAGGAATTAAAAATTTTTTCATCTAAAAAATATCGTGTCACTGGTCAATTATAATATGTAATTAGATCCGAGATTATTTTTTTGAATAATTCATTCTAGAACTATTCAAATAAATCTGTACTATTCTAAATCTACTGTATACTTGAGTAAATAAACTTTTTTTCAATATGAATATCTGGAAAGGGCTGAAGAATGGCAAAAAGAAAACAAAAAAGAAATTTACACATGTCATGCCTCCACGCAGGATCGAACTGCGGACCTCCAGTTTACTAGACTGGCGCTCTACCACTGAGCCATAGAGGCACATTGACCTTCTTTTTTGTCTTGTTTTACTTTCTGATCAAGATTAAAATACAGTTTTTATCGAGTACGGCTTCATATTTTAACATCAATATTAGATTTTTCTTTCTACTTATGGTGTGCCTTCTAAGAATCTAAACAAAAAATTTCCTCAGCTACGTACAAGAGGAGTTGATCATCGTATAGGAATATTTTCGTACACTCGTTATTTTTCAAAGTGACTCAATGGACAACACTTCTTTGCCCTGGGAATTTCTTAAGTTACGATCCAGGCTTATCTTAAAGATGTGACTGCCGGCTTAAGTGCCAATCATTTCTCGTAGGTACTCATACTCTCTTTCATAGAAATAAATCACTGGAATATACTATATTACTAAATCTCCACATGATCTTCTTTTCTACATAATTTGTTGAGCAGTCATTATTGTATATCATATTCAGAGAACAGTACATCTTCGACGATAAGTTCTTTGACACCCAATATTTATATTATCCTCTGGCATAAAGAACATACTTCGCATAGGAAATCATCGCGACAACTATCCTACCTTGACTATAATATCATTGAATAACTTCAAAAATTTTCATTCCATTCAAAAAGCTGATGGTTAAACTCATTCCAACACTATACATGGAACAACTAATCATAGAATGTTCTATCATGTAAAAGCTAGGATAAATGTTTTGTTCTTGCATACTACGCAGTTATACTCCATGTTTTCTTTTCCATAGTTTTGAAGCATCCAACCTGTATATTTTTTCGATAAAATATAATTTGTTTCAGTTATCGACAGTTGATCAAAAAAGTTTGGTTTTTGTTAGTTTTTAAGACTACTATTCATGATAAAATGAATCCGATAGAAAATAAAGAATCACTATGAGATCGATAATTATCATCCAAAGAAGTATTTTTACTCAGTTCTTAGCTTGCATTTATTATGTCTCAGAGACCCGCAAGTCAGCTAGAAGAGCGACTAGCCACTGCCTCACCATATTGGTGAGTTGCCCATCTTTGACTCGCTTCGCCTGGAGCTTATTAAAAAAAGTTATGCTCGAGCAGTTTCTCAGTCACCAATAGAAATCAATATCTTTTTATTTTATGCAATCCAACAAAGAAAACTTTACACATCTAAACAAAGGATGAAAAGCTGATTGCCTGATTGTCAATGATTGCTTTGATTGCAATCAGCTTTTCCCCCCTTGCATCTAAATGGGTTCAAAAATCCAAAACTATAAATGAGAATGTAATAAATAAAAATCATTATATCTTTCCTACTGAGCGTGGAAACAATGCAGCGTGAACTACATCAATGAAATACTTAGATTAGACTGAAATATAGAATATATGTGTATGCAGCGTGTCATAAAAGTCACTTAACAAAAAAAAACTGTATAACTGCATAGGATTATAATAAGATGACCTGATTTGTTTCCTGATGGTAGAGGATACTTCCAATTTTTTATTCGTCAGTAATTGGTTAAATAGCATCACGTACAATTATTATCATTCTTTTAGAAGAGAAAACGTCGCATTACTGCTGAGGGTACACTATGGATTTTGTGTTTCTGTAATCTGATGCGAACTTCTCTGTTCTTAGATTTTCAAAATGATGTAATATTGTATTTGAGTCTTTGAGTTTTCTCTATTCTATCTAACTTCACAGAATCCTATCAAATCGTTTTGCACTGATAAGATCTGAAAACACTAGGGACTACTGTAAAAGTTTTACAAAATACTCCGATGGATAGTGAACAAAAACCCAAAAGTATTTGAGAATTAATTGACAAATCCTAGTTTTTAGAGTGCTTTATTGCGGATCGTTTCGATTTGAAAACGTGCTGGTTTCATCAAGAAATGATATTTGCAGATTCAAAATACTGGATATTGGCAGATAGTACTGTCTACGGCAAAAAATATTTTTGAAGGAACTCAAATGGTCTTACTACCGCTGTATTAAAAACCCATTTCAAATCGCAGTTTGTCCCGGTACACTAGAGTGAACCGACTATGATATGCGAAACAAAACCTGTAACTTTGAAAATTTCAGGCATGGTGCCCTTATGGGGGCAGTGGGGTACACTTTCTCGAGCTTCATTTCCTCAAAGTACCTTTGTAGAGTACCATGAATCATCTGTTCAATGATCGAAAATTTGGCTGAAAAATTTGGACACGGCATTTTGATTGTACTTACATATTATTTCACACTTCCAAATGCATCGCGGTTTCCAAAAAAACAACTTTTCCTGTAGGTCATCTATGAAAATACATACACATTCAAAACCAAGTTCATGCTTTGTGATCAATTCTATGAGCACCTGTTCGAGTATAATCAGATCATTGACTAAAGATAGTCCAAGACAGCGAATTAAAAAAAACCAAGGTTCAAACGCAGTATATTTCATTTTGAAAGACGAAAGTCAATATTGCAGCTTGATGCATACATGTAACCAATATTTCCTGTTTCTATTTACCTTAACATATTGCACATAAAAGCATTATTAGTTTTGTTTATTTTCGAGGTATATTTTGCTTAAAAAAAGAAACCTATTGAAACAAATATGTATAGTTTACTTTATTACACAGCCAATGTCAAAAGCACGGTATGGGGTGGTAATTGTGTGGAGAATGGTTCTATTCTCAATTGTTTTACATTTTTCTTCACATAGTCGACTCATGCGACAGAATGAATGTAAAAGCAAAGTCTGATTAGGAGCCATTACTCGCTTCCTTTGATGGTCAGACAAGACTGATGCACAGAAAATTTTCAACAAATCTTTCAGAAGATCGTATAAATTAAAATGTCAATCAATTGCTTTCCACTTTGAAATAAAAAAAAAACATTATTTCTAGTTTGAAGAATATTTGCAGATGCAGAGTGAAGTAAATCATGATTGTCGATCGATTCATATTACAGGATTGAAAATGATATCTGTTTGATGCATACAGTATAGGGATGAATGTCTGAAACCTTCAAGCATTGCCTATGAGTTGTGAAATATGAAAAAAAAATGAAGGAACATAGAGAAGTGAAAAACAAACACAGAATTGCATTTCATTCGTGATTGTTGTAGAAGAGAAACTAAGCATCACAGGTTAGTGCACGAGTAAATCGTCCTTTTTTTCAATTCTATAATTTGTATCTAGATGGCTGAGTTTTTGTTTTATTTTTTATCAAAAGTGCCATCGCTGGCGTATAAATGAGTAAAATAATTATTTTTTAACTGAATGACAAAAAAACAAGATTGCCGAATGTATTGAAATCACAATCATGTAGAGCAAGATGTAATGTGTTTGTCGTATGTTTCTTTGGCGTTGCTATTTCTGTACCTTGACATTGTATTAATCGAACTTACATCACAATCAGTTAATTTTGTATCGACACATTTGAAATAATACTGTTTTAGATCATTATAGAATTAGATTGGATCAACTGAATCGTCATTATAGCAATACAACGATCATTTATTCATCATTAACTTCGATTTCAACTTGTAGACAAATAATCTTATCCCCAAACGAGTATACACATGGGTCAGCACTTGTCGAGTGTTGACGAGGAACTTTCGAATTTCATGAATTCGGATCATTCTACTCACAGTTCACCAACGATTATATCGATAAGTGATTCGGAAGATGTCACTTTATTTTTAACGAAAAAAATACCTCGTAATACAATCAATGATAGTTATCAAACGTTGAATCCGCAGCAACAATGGATGAAACAACTTCAAAATAATTTATCTCTATTAACAAATGCTTCCGAACTAGAAAAGATGAATAATCAAATAGATAAAACATTTAATACAAATATTCTTATGAGTGTTATTGAAGATTACAAAAGAAGTATACAAGAAATAAAAGAACTTTTAGAAAAACAAACACAATTAAAAATATCTTTGACTAACAATTTGCAACGGTACAAAAAAGGAATCAATATTTGCCTCGAAAGTAAGCAACAAGAACAACAGAATGCCGAATCGAATGATCAACATTCATCACTCAAATCGAAAATTTCCTCTCTATTCAAGTCAGCAGAAGTGAACGTGACAACAGCATTACATCATGTGTATGAAAGCATTCCAAAGAGACATTCATCATGTTCGGATAACGATCATTTTGTATTCGAACCAAGTGAACATTCCATTGATAATTCGACTCAATCGAAATCTCGAATTAGTTTTAGAAAAGTCGAGAAATTGTTATTGTATTTTTCAAAAGGGACTCTATCGTTCAAAGATGTTATATTTGTTCTAACTCAATTGATATTCGATGATGCTGGCAATGTTTATGACGTACGAGACGTATTTCTTCGATTGAACAATAGTTTTATGACCGTTCGCAATGAATGGGAAACAGAGAGAAAACGTGAAGTAGATTGTGACGCCAAGCTAACGATTGATGGATCAAATCAATCGACAGGTGATGATCTTACTTAAGTTTTTTTTTGATGTTCTAAATTTAAACTGTGTACATAATAAGTGAAGTGCAATGTAAAAGAACTGGTCAGTAGGAGTTCGGGTTAGATTCGAACGTAAATTTCAGTTAGAATAGGAAATGTCACTAAAGAGAAAACCCTAAACGTAAGAGAGACAACCTGTGCTTGTACATATCATCCTTCGTTGGATAACAGAAAACGCTTTTAAAAGATTAAAAAAAACATATTTCGACCTACGAATCTTTTTCAGACAACGAAAACATATATATGTAGATATCATTGCGAATTCGAGATGTCGACCGTTTTTCAATGACAAACGTTCTCTCTATTCAGAAAAAGCAATAGAAGCAAATATGTCCATCGATATCAAACAACGAAACGTCTTTCAATGATTTAAGAGATCATTGTTGCTACGTAGTCATCCTCAATAGACAAGAACAAACGACATTTTATCACTATCGAATCTATGGGTTAACGAAAAGTCATCCAATAACAAATATGTGTACAGACCACACAATTTCTTATTTTTCTCTAATTGCTTCTTTAGAGTGACTACATTAGCGTTTAGTAGAATCTCCTGAAAATAATGACTATAATACTGAAATCTTCAACACTGATAGAATTCTACTCGTTCTTCTAATTGGTTTAGTATGGTTACACTCGTTTTTTTTCTCTCCTTCGTATTGATATTAAGAAAATTTCAAAATCAGATGAATTTAATTATTATGAAAAAAATTCCTAGATTCAAACTGGTCATGTCCATTAGAACGTCTTACATCAATGGGAGCATTTCCTAACGAAGAAGTAATGAATTTGGATCGTAATCGATTCACTGGACAGTTCATAGCTGCTTTTATTTTTATACATCTCGATATTGATAACACTATTCATGCTAAGAATCGATTCAGCACTGGTGAAATGTATCGTTCGATATCATTTGAATTTCATCCGTATACATTCAAACAGCTATTTCATATTATCGAACGATTGGTATTATTAACAGAAGAAAATTTGAATGAAAATTTATGTCACATTCTAACGGTTTGCTTAAGATTATTTACGAATCATTTAAAATTTTTATCTGCTATGATTATTGATCTTAATCGAGATTTACTCAACACGAATATTGATCTTAAAAATCAATTACAATTCATCAGCTTAAATGAAACAAAAAACATCAATTTAAATGAGTTTTTTACTAATGACGAGTTAAAAAAATGGTTCCATCTCTTGTTAATTTTAGCTTGTAATGACAATAGAAAAGCAGAGCAACTTATTATTTGTAAAGAAGCATCGAAATCGATTGTCTTCGTTTTAAATCAATACTTTTCGTTTGTAGAAAAACTTACCTTTATTCACAAATATATTGTCGAGAATACACATACGTTATTCATTGAAGAACTACTGAGTGAATTAAGCAGTAATATAACATTACTATGCTGGATTGAAATTCTTTGTAGCAGTGACGATAGTCGATTCGAAAAATCAGTAGTATTTACTATTTTATATTCATTCATAGACTTCTATTTGAACTCATCACGGAACAACGTAGCACATAGAATACAACAAATATTACAAAAGTTTCAGCAACTCGTCTTCAGTCGTTTGATACCAGAATATCGAATCAAAACTATTAAAAATACGACAACCATTGATGATAATCCTGATAAATTATTATTGCCAACAATTTCTCTCACCATTCGTTATATTTCACGTATATTAATCAATAGCAACGGTAAATGGGCTATAGTCAAAGATTTATTCAATTCGATTCTCGTTGGTGTATGCTTAATGCTCGAAACAGATCTTCAATTAAATTTCATATCAATTCAACAAATACTATCGACTCTTTTACCTTTATTAGCCGAATTTATCATGCAAAATATGATGAATGAAGAATTTCAAGAAGTCTATTTAAATTTTAGTTATTGGCTATTAAGTAAGACGTGTCATATTTTACTCAATGGTCCTTCACAGGATCAACTAGAAATGAAATTCAAAGAAAAATTGCAGTCGCCCTTATTTGCCGGTGGATGTGAAAAAGTTCATATAGAAAAGAATCAATTTATGTTGCAGTTATTTGAATCGAATCTTGCAAGTGATAGTCAATTCGAATTTGTTGATAATCAACAGCAATCAACATCGGATCAAGAATTTTTAATGTCAATCTACAACAGTACGAGTCCATGCAAAGAATTAATGACAAAAATGAAAAGCCACATGAATGATAAGCACTCGTTTGTACAAAAGTCAATCGAACAACAAGTCCATGAAGCATGTGCAGCATTATTTGCTGTCTATTTAAAACATTATCGTCGAATAAACTTAGCTCAATACGAGCTAACTCAAGCCAATGATCACAAGCCTCACAGTAAACTACTAGCTACATATGAATATGCTAATCGTATTCAAACATTATTCGCTAAAACACGTGGACAAGGTGGTGATTGTAATCAGCTCTATGATCAAATTCAAATCAAAACATATTTTCTATTAACATCTGTCAAAGAAAGTCATTTAATTCCGATGATTAATATTGAAAATGAATGCGAGATACATGACAAGAGTATCAACGATAAAAAATTGAAATTCAAACGTTTATATTCAAAATGGAAAATTGTGACGAGATCATTTCGAATACTTCGAAATACATTAAAAGCATGTGCTCGTTTCAATAAATTAATGTCAGCTAAGAAAAAAGCCATCGAACAAAAGCAAGACAATGAAAGTATTTTAAATCAAGCCATTATCAATTATGTTTACGGCAGTCTTACTAATGATAATGAAAAATCAGAATCCAACGATCTTATTCGATGTATGTCGCAACAGTATGAACGAGCAATTATAAGACTCGTTACATATCGATGGATTTGTAAATTTATTCAGAAAATATTAGAAATTAAAAGTAGCAATCGTATTCGATATTTTCTCACAATATATTTATATCAATTACGAAAGTCAAATATTGAATGGTCCTATGTAGAAAATATTCCAGCAATCAATATTAATTTGAAAGAAGATATCAAACATAATTATTATTCTATTATTGATACAGTTCTTTCCTACATATTAGAATCAGTAACTACGGAACAAACCATGTTAATACAAGCCATGTTCTATTTATTTAATTTATCTTATTCATCAACGGATACTTATTACATATATGATTGTGGAGTTCTTGAAAAAATTTTTCTCACATTTGTCAGTTTTATTGATCGATCGAATCGAAATATTTCACTTGATATGAAATTACTTGGATACAATTGGTTTCGATTGTATGTAATAAAACTATGTGAACATTTAGAAACAGAACGATGGAAGATAATTGCGAATTTTCATGGCGATCAAAAATGCACATTTATATTTTATAAATTGATTTTAAACGAATTAAAAACATTAAAACAAAACAACTCAATCGATACGGAAGCTTCGATTTCAGGGAGTGTCGAATATAATCATATCTCTTTATATAATTGTACTTTGGAATGGTTCATAAAAATGAAAACCAATGCAGATTTATCGCCCGACTTTGATTTCGAACTTTGTACAAAACAATGGCTACTATTTCTATTGAGATGTGTTCATTCCTATGAACATGTACGATATTGTTGTGCAACTAAAGATTATTTCGATGAACTACTATCTATATATAGAACACGAGTAAATTCGGCTACAAGTTTACTAGCACTAAAACTTGTACGAAAATTAATTCCGTACTTTATTGAAACATCTAATGACACAGGTCAAATTATGATGAAAGATTTTCTCAGTGAAATTTTATTTTCCATTGGTCATAGTTTTATTTCGTCAAACATCATACCAGATATTGTTACGGAACTAATCTACGTGTATCGAACGATAATTTCTTTCAAATCACCATGGCAAAACATAGCAATAGAATTAATTCTTCATACATGCACAGCGATTTTGACATCATTTGAATCAATCGATATGAGTAATGTTTTAGGATTGTTGTGTATATTCGGTGCATATATCCATCCGTATTGTATAAGTTCGATAGTTCAAGTTAATACTGTTGATGAAATGCATCATGAAACTCAGTTGGCAATTATTGTCGATATTGATACCAATAATCGTGATTTTGGTACGTCAGATTCAAAATCTTATCATATTCAATATATTGAAACGAATAAAACTGAATGGGTCATTGCTGATAAACTACGTATTGATGTTGATATTCTTCCGCCGAATCTTCTCGAATTACCAAATTCAAAGGAATTGATCGTTGCACTATTTGATACATTGGTCTATTTTATACAACTTCAAACATCAAACATAGAACCATTATTATTATTAGAATTAAAACGACGATCTATTGCTGTTTTGTATCGAATCTTAACTCATAGAAAGCTCGTCGAAATGTTTATGGAAAAATCGAATACTAATATGCTTGTTCAATTATCGACACTGGATTCATTGACTAAAACTTATTCACAACCAATTGATTTACGTCTATCGAATAAGCAGCATTGGGAACAATACTGTTTAAGTTTAGATCGATGTAGATATTTGAAGAATATCGTAGATGATAGGGAAAAAAATACGAATGACGATTCATTATTCAAGATTTGGAACGATATTCAATTTCCTAGGTGTAAATCAATAGCGACAAAAAGTGCTATTGAAAATTTTAAACAAGGTCGAATAGGAAACAATGAACTTAGAATTGTACCAATGCCATCACAAAATGATTATAAATGGATATTGGAAGAATGTGGTACGATGCATCGATTTCCAGGACGTATCTATTTGATTTCAGAAAATTCTAATGCAATCATGGCAACATTTATTGTCGATGATCTGAAATTAAGTCAAGGCAATTGGTATTATTGTATTCGAATACTTGAAAGTGATTTTATTCAAATTGGATGGGCAACAACCGGATTCAATCCCAATACTACGATTGGAATTGGAAATGATACCTATTCATGGTCATATGATGGGTCTCAAGCAAAGATGTATCATAATGAACAATATAATTTTCAAACTGAAAATATCTGTTGGAAATTGAACGATGTTTGTGGTTGTGGTATTGAAATTGATGGTGATAATATAAGAATGCATTATTGGTTGAATGGCCATTTTTTAGGTACAGCATTTTCTCATCGATTTCCGATTGGATCAACTACAACACTATGTGATATGTTACCGAATGGACGTGATGCAACATTTTTTCCTGGTGTTAGCTTAAAAGTAAAGGATGGATCAATTTTAAGTTCTTGTGAATTCATATTTAGCCCAGAAGATATGCTAGAATGTCCATTACCAGAAGGTTATAAACCATTGATGATGCCACAGTTTGATAAGATTGTTGCTTATCCGTATAGTGCGTATTTAATTGCTGATAATGTTCATGATAATATTTATACGACAAGACATGATAGATCGATAACATTTCTACGTGATTTTGTTAATGATCAACATCTTCAAACTAAATTTACTTTTGATAACCATCAATTAATTTTACCTCATGACAGTAGTGGTTTTCCAATCGTTATCGATCATCATGATTCGTGGACAATAAGTTTTGATTTTCGAATTTTAACGAAACCCGAAAATTCCGATATTATACTCGTTAGATTTAACATGTCGGACACAATTTCAACGCATCTGTCGACCAGTAATCAAATACGAACCGCAATCATCTACGATTCAAATATAAAACAAATAAAAATCTACATCAATAACGAATATCGATCAGTTGAATGTTCAACATTGACAAACTTTTGCATTCATATTTTGCCAAGAGTAAATGCTGGCCTTGAAAATTTAACCATTTGGAAATATTGTCTGACAGAGGAGCATATTCGTCGTTTATTTACTTCTGGCTTGACTTACATTATCAAAGATTACCAACAATTGAATAACTATCGACAACAAGTCAAGACATGGATATTTACAGATAAACAACAATATTTTCTCGATGAATGTCTCGTTCCATTGAACGAACGATTTGATGAAATAAAATGGACGAAACGAATGCATGAAATCGATCATGATGAATCGAAATATTTCAAAGTAATCGACGGAACCAATCGATCAACAATAGAAATATTCGGTAGTAAGACATATCTTGTTTTAAAGAAACCAATCGAACCATGGCTTGAATATACACTTATTCTTGATATTGCTATCATGAATTTACCAGCAATAAACGAACAAATGACATTAGTCACATTAAATTCACAATCAACAATAGATTTAACATACGAGAGTCGTCTTTCTCTTTCGATTAATGATGAAATATATATTAAAAGTGAATCCATATTAAAATTGAATGATTATGTACGTTTACTTATATCTGTTCAACAACAAACGATAAAAATCTATATCAATGGAATAGTAGAACTTGATGCAAATGTTGATAATAATCAATTAACATTAAATGAAAATCATATCGATTTATTTCGAGAAAAAGATTTGATAAATTGTAAGTTTTTTGATGATCAAATTCGTATACTTTGTAAATCGATCACGATTATGAACAAGTCAACGATTGATATTGATGAAAGAATAAAATCATCTGATGATTCACTTGACATTTTAGTTGTACCTCCCTATGCAATGATTGCAACAAGTTTAATTGATATTGGATATGATGAATTAATGATCAGAGATATCATTCAAGATTCTTTGATATCGAATATTCAGTCAATTGATACCATACTTCGTGATAAACACAATGAAGTGTTCATGATCAATGGTGAAAAACGATTAAAATATTCAAAGAATATTGTCTCAAAAATTAGTCCATCGATTGACGAACAAAAGTTGATTGATTTACTTGGATTTTCCGATTTTGATAGTGATGAAAAGATCAATAATCTTAGTCAAGTGATGTTGACGAATTGGAATGAAATTCAAACATTAACATCTCCATCAACTGACACAACGAACGAATTTTCGAATACAACATGGTTTCGTCAAGTCACTCATCGATTAAATATCAATGATAATCCTAATGAATGGATTCGTGATAAATCTCTAATCAATGTTGAAGAGTTTGATCCTAAAGAGTATCTTCTAGATATAACTCAATCCATTGAATCACAAACTATGACAATCTATTCAAATAATGATCATTGTAAGCGATCTGTAAAATCCATTCAATATTCTCATCAAAAAATATCACGACAACAATATTTTGATGCACGCTTTGCATGTGAACATGAATTAATATCCATCTATGCACATTATACAATATTGAACATGATAAAAGTTTGGTCAAATGATGGATTGAGTATATTTCCATTGGAGAAATTTGGTGATTGGACTTTCATTGTTAGACTATTGAGATTACTTGACTATCATTATAATTACACACGTTTACAAACAGATGAAACTATTGATCGTATGAGTTTATTAATTAGCACGATTCTTAAAGTTGAAATAAATCTATTGGTCAAACATCATACCATGACCTATGATGACTTATTGAAAAATATCTTACGACACAAAGCTCCATTACTTTATCATTTACAAAAGCATATTATTGTTCAATCCATTGGATTATTATCAAATCGAGAATTTTTATACTGTGACTATGATAGTGAATCGATAATGATTCCTACACATGCGATTGTTGACCAACCGAATTGGAAATTTATTCTTAAGTTAATTAAAATGTTTCTTGAGTTATTAACAGAAAAATCTGGAATGAAACAACATGAAATCGATTTTCTATGTCCAATCATATTTCCAGATGTTTTAATCAATTTATTATTCGATCTTTTTCTTATTAATCCACGATATCAACCAAAAGTCGAGATTCTCTATATTTTTTCTACGTAAGTTCGATTGATGATTATTATGACTGGCAGATGAATGAAAACATAAAGAAGTCTATAGGACATGTTCACTTCTTGGAAAAAAATTCCAATGTATAATAAAAATTGAATAAATCGTTTGTTTTATTGAAGTCAAACTATTTTGTAGCTGTAATAATATAAGCCTTCAATCACAGGTAGAAGTTTATTATGACCAAAAACAATCATAAGATTCGAATAGTTTTCTGTAAAGCATTAAATTACAAAAAACGTCTTCATTTAAACAGTTTGCCTGACAGGTTTATCATCAGGAGAACTACGTAAAATTGAATTATAAGCAGCCGTTCAAGATTGATTCGTCTTTATGCAAACTTTTGACTGTAAACATCACTATCCACTACCGGGAACTTCAAGTGGTCTTTTTTATACTTCTCAAGTTATTGATTTTCTTCCTTAGAAGAATTCGATCTTTAATTTCTTATTGTCTATCTTGTACCGAAGACGACGTACTTTAGTCTATTGTGATATTGAAATCTAAGGATGGATTCATGATTTGGAATGATTTCAACAAAAAGTCTATTCTCTATAGACGCCTTGAAAATCGTAAAACTTGATTAGACGGTAGAATTCATTCAAGAGATATAATAATAAAGAATCGAAGTAAAGACTACCTTCTAATTAGTGCTATAATAAATCTAGTTTGAATCCATTTAAAAACACTCACTGTGAACAATTGAATCTGATCAAATATTTTATTCTGATGATATAATGTTGCATCTTAATCTTATTTGTTTCAGTTTACTTCAAAATAGCAGAAATTTCATCTTAAGTCAACATATTCAACATTTCCTATTTCATCTATTTGTTAACTTACTCACAAGTACAACACTAGTCAATAGTCGATTAATGAAAGCATTTTATATTATTTGTATGGATATAATATTTTTATTATGTCAAAGACAAAAGTCTCCTTCATTGACAACTGATGTCACGATTAATTCATTTAACTTTGATTTCTCTCGATTTTCTCAAAATTTTCATGCTATCTTAACAATTATTGATGTTATCAATGCTTTCATTGATAAAACAAGACAAACATCATTTCCTGATGCATTTATACAAGATACGTTGGTTCTACTAGATCTTACTGATCGATTCACTAGAGATGAAATCGAACAATCAAACAATCTCTTCGATAGTACAGCTGACCTACAATTGATTCGTTTTATGAATAATCATCCGTTGATAAATAAGTCTTTCGCTGAGTTTCTCAATGATCTACCAAAAGAATCTTCACCCAACACGACGTATTACAAAATATATCCATCCCTGTGGCATATTCCAGCTAATGTGATTCGTATTCGTGTGAAAATTTTCTATCAATTTAGTTTATTTTTCGAAAAAACTCTAACAACCATCGATTTGAATCTTGATTCAGGACAAAGTATTCTGATCGATAAAATTCTAATCGGAAAAATGTACATGTTATATCCGATGAAATATCAATTGTTTAAAAAACCTTTAGAAAGTACGCGATTAGCCTCTGATGGTAATTTACCAACAATTAGTTTTGATCAAGTTCGAGCAACTTCTACTACGTCTCATGGACGCAATACAATATTCTATCAAGCCTATGAACAGTTGCATAGTAATGCACATATAACATTTCGTAGACAAGATGATCGTTTATGGCGTGCAACTTATCTTGGCATGTATAGTAATGATCAAGGTGGACCGTATCGTGATTCAATATCATGTATTTGTTCTGATATATGTAGTACACGATTACCATTATTTATTCAATGTCCAAACGGACGAACAAATAGTGGTTTCAATCGTGACCGTTGGATTCCCAATGTTTTCCCGCCAAATAAATCAATACCCAAACATATTAGGAAACAATATCAATTCATTGGACAATTAATGGGCATGGCTATACGAAAGAAACATTATTTAGATTTGAAATTTCCTATATTATTATGGAAACAATTAGTTCGCGATCAAGTAACGATGGAAGATATTGAAGCAATCGATGCACAAAGTTTTACATTGATTAATGAAATCGAAAAATCAATTCAACAAAGTCAACAATCGATGGATGCCGATGGTGATTTGCACGATTTACTTAGTTCCGTGTTGGATGATATTCGATTTGATGTTGTTAGTTCATCTGGGCAAACTTATGAACTTATACCAGGCGGTAAAGATATCCCAGTAACGGGTTCAAATTTCAAAGAATATTGTAAAAGTTATCGAGACTATCGTCTACATGAATTTCATCGACAAGTTGAATACATTCGACAAGGTTTATATAGTATTGTTCCCGGTTATTTCTTAGGTTTATTTACATCTATGGAACTCGAAGAAGCCGTATGTGGAAAAGCAAAAATCGATATTGAATTATTAAAACAAAATACGAACTACGGAGGTCACTACAGTCCAGACACACCATGTATTCAACAATTTTGGACGATTCTTGCCGACATGTTCAATGATGAACAACAAAAATCGTTTCTAAGATTTGTTTGGGGACGATCAACATTACCTAGTTGTCAAGCTGACTTTCAAGTGGTATTTCGAATTGATCCATACGACGCATCTGGTAAATCAGTAGATGGTATGCTTCCACGTAAGTAGATATCCGGTATATACGGTAGGATTGTGTATCGTTGAAGACAGTAGTTTAATTTTTAATCGGTTCTTTGTTATTTGTGTATCAAAAAGTAGTAGTTTGACAGACGAAACCTTGAATAGAAATCTAACCATGACTGATACTTTGTAGATTAACTTTTATTCATATCTTTGTGTTGTAGGATCACATACATGTAGTTTTGTACTTGATTTACCTGAATATTCATCGATTGATATCATGTATAATCGTTTGAACTATGCTATTACTTACTGTTCGAGTATTGATGGTGACAGCAGTATGAATGAAATGCTTGTTTCCAATGATATGGATTCTGATTGGAGTGATGACGATCAACAATAGTATTCAGTGTCATAGTATTTTTCTCTATGTTGATTGCAGTACAAGATTGTAGTTTACTGATTTTGTGTTTATTCTTTTTTTTTAAATGTCTCTTTGAAGAAACAAACTTGAAAAATACGTTTGTATGTATGCTATTTATTTTGTGGTAATTTGATATTCGTGTGAGTTCTACGTGTCGAATGTAGACTTAAGAGAAGAACTATCGATATTCACATGTATGCGATAGCTCTTTCATCGATCGGCAATGACGATCAGAAGATGCATGCTTGAATACTGTTCACTGAATGGATTAATAATTATTCTGATCAAATTTACACGTTTATATATGCAAAGAATTTATTTAGAAATGATTGGAAAAGCGTACTCGCATACATTACAGCAGTCTACTTAGCCGGGAAAAACAAGTAAGAGAATGGTAAGTTAGTCAATTATTTTCTTCGACCAGATACTGAGTGACCAGAAACCTTCGGCATTTTTACTCAGATCATCTACGGTGCCTCTTTCTTTGAAAAAATTATTCTCGAGAAAATCCATATGATATTCCATACGTTTTTAACTGCTGATATCATAATCATCATATAAGAACTAGTTCAAACTGAAGTACTTGATCTTGCTACATTAGTGTTGAGATTTTGACTCCAGAAAGCAGTCGGCAGTCTTTCAATTCTAGCTACACGGAATCGTCTAATTTCAGGACAATTTTTAAGGATAAATTCAAAACCTTGAAGACATGTTATCTCCAGTCTAAGACATCGAATGTGTGTTGAGCTAAGCACACGTTCTGGTATTGAGCTTAGAGTACTGACAATACATGCGCTAAGAACACGAAGATGCTTACCAAACAAATCAATCATATTGACCAAGTCACTGAAACCAATCCAATAGACTTTCACAAGACGTAATGAACGGAGACGGCATGTATTAAAAGCAAGTTACGAAGTCTGCCCTACCTTTTTCGGTACTAAATAGTTTGGTTTGTGATATCAGTATTAACTATAGAATTTGGTAGACAATCGGATAAGTTGATCCAAAAATAACTTTGATAAGGACTTCCATCACGACTCCAACGCTCATAATCGTCAATACAATAAAAGACTCCTACTGATCGAAGATGAATGAAAGATCAAAGATGTAAATATATGTGTGTGTGTGTGTCAACCCATCTGTAAGATATCCAATGAAGGTTCAGATGACAAAGTGCATTAAATACATGTAGTGTAGAAGACATCGTTAGTTCTTCCAGTCCTACATAAGATTTAAATTCAAGAGAAACAACTCTATTCGGTTTGAGTACGTCGATTGGGATTTGCTATTTATCTAAATGCACCTTAATAATACATAAATTATGACACTAGGCACTGTTGTGTATGATTTCAAAAACGGGCTTAGCTGTTTGGTTTGAAAGTGGTATCATTGTTTGTTCGTATCTATTTGAAAACGATATTACTGAAGTTTTTCCTTCGTGAGAACATTCAACAATACGAAAAACTGTATTTTTTTCTTGTTGAAAACGTGTACTAAATGTGAAAATAAGTATTTGCCTAAGTTGATCATATCTGGATACTTTCATGTGAGCTGCATTAATATTGTCAATTAAACAGTTCCGACGAACATTCATTCCATGAAAGACATGACGAATATCAACAAGAATCATGTAGTCGAATAATTCGTAAAATAATTCATTACTGAGAGATTCGAGGTTTGAAACAGACGATATGTTAGTATTGTTTATCGATGTCAATCTATGGTAAGAACAAATATGTAATTAGAATATGCACGAATTCAAAATTCACATTTATATCGATGTTCACATCTGTGATGTATTGATGAAAGTAATATTTTGATAATAGATTTCTACATTTACTTGCTAGAGGAAGTTAGACAAAGAAAATAAATATTGACTTAAAGAGAACTGATGAATCAAAAACTTAGTATTACATGCATGTCATCGAATGCAAGACATGAAAAGCTACATGTCTTCGCGTGCTTGTAATCTATTTTAACTGTTACTCATCATCGTGTCAAACTCGTACCATATTTTGACTTGATATTTCTTTCATAGACCTTTGACATACGAGTTAAGCAAACCCGATGATCAATTCAGAATAACTGAAGTGATTTTAGTTACTTTGAAGAATTTTTTGAATGAATAACACGTGTCATAGTTGCAGTATTGGCAATGGATTCTCTTTTTGTTGAAGATACGCATTAATCATGCACGCTTGTGTTTGTCTCCTCGAATAAAACTATAATACACTATGCCAGATGTTACACAGAACATCTGCGAATGCCCTCATCGGTAATATGACCCATCCAATTAAAAAAGAAATGAATACTTCAGAGAAAAAGGATTGATTACGAATCTTTGGGTGATATTTGTTTTGTTCCATTTCTATTATCGCAGTTATGAAGAAATGTTGCGAGTTTTTCTCAGTTGTGCATAAAAACATTAAAACGTACGCTATCATTTTTAAAAACTGTATTCGATAGTATTCGATCGAACAAGATAATCAAACTCAATCGATATGGAACGATGCTTTGGTATTGTTTGGCGAACTTTTATTAGTTTAGAATAATTCGCTCATCGAATTCCAGAAAAAAGAAGGTTTTTGTCAAAGGTTTTTCTAAAGAATCATCTTCGAACAATAGTCAATCGCACCGAATAATCATGTAAATATCAAAATATATATTATATTATAACTAACCAACATAATTCGTTGGTATATTCATAGTTCATGAACGTAGGTGTTCATTTTGTTTTCGATGAACAACTGATACTTCGATAGAATTTCAGATTCTATGCTATTTCAAAGTAACCTGAATTTAATTAAATATCAAGTTATTGTCAAGAAATTCACGCTGGCAATTTGAATGTTATCACAGATTCTGTTTTTTTTCAAACATTGTTCAAATTTCGACTAATAATCCTATGTTTGTCGATTTCTATGACGTTCATAGGCAAGCATTCAAAATCGAAGGACACCACATTATTGACAGATTTATTATTTATAGACGAAATTACTTCTTAGTGAGAAATGTTTCTCTGATAGAAACATTTTACAGTTAAATGTTTAGAAGAGTTCTTATGATATATTTCATTACAAGATGCTGCTTTAGATGTGTCACTATCAATTTTCATATTCATTTGGTCATAGGTGGAGCAAAAGGTTTTTTTATTGTATAGAATACAAAACCTAGGCCACGATGAAGAATATGAAATTCTCATTAGCTGCTTTGTTTTTCAAATCACATGAAATCTAATGCCGCGCGATTCAAGTATTTGAATGTTAGTTGTAAAAGTCGAAAAAATAAGTTACTGATGTATATCATACCGATAGTAGTCCACTGTAGCAAGATTCTTTTATCATTGTTTGTCACATCTAGTACTGAGAAAGTCTTCTGATTCATTGGTCTTTGCTTGAATGTGTTATTCTAACGAAAACTCGACACCTTTTTTCTATATGTTAAAAGAAAATATTCATAGAAATCAAATATTATCATTAGAAAATGAAAAAATCGTCGCCTATAATGCTTATGTAATTGAACTATTTTGAGTATTGACAAGTTACAATGTCTGTATTCATATTTGAATCCAATCAATATCATCATTTGATCACATTTAAGTATTGCTGAATAATTCTGCGTTCAATGTCTTTTAAAATAGATGGCTGATCATTTTTAAATGCATGAAAAAGGATAGGGGTGTCAATGTTGGACATGGGTTTATTTTTTATTGAAAAGGAAGTTCAAGTTTGTATGCGAATATGGCTTTATTCAAAAAATTCATCGTAAATCAACGTCCTCACAACCAGCCGTGACACATTCATTGATTTTACGTTCGCTCCCGCATTTCTCCGTTGAGTTTTTGTTAATGTTCAATTTCAAGTATTTGTGTCTTGAATTTGATTATTTCGTAAAAGTAAAGTACGTTTCAGAGAAATTTTAATTTCTCGTCGAAAACGTGCAGATGAGATAAGATAAATGTAAAATGATGAAACGAAATCCAAAGTCATAATGAATCCAGTCAATTCATTGACTAGTTCAGTAATGGCTTGTTGATCTAAGCTTTGAGCAGCACTATCTGTGCTCGTAGCCATTACATAGATGATGAACATTGCCCGTGGAAATGTACATGAAATACTTAGCAGAGTTTGTATAAGGATCATTTTTGTCATTTGTTGATCCCATGCTATCTGCCGGTTTCGTACAACTCGTTGTCGAATATAAGCGAGTCGATGTATATTTCGATATGTCAAAATGCCGAATATGATGAGAAGAACAAGTGGGACAATGCCGGCCAGTATTGGTCCAAGAAAAAGTGAGAAAAAATGTTCGAAAAGGTTATTAGAGTACCAACAACTGAAATAGGATGGTATCCAATCAAAATAGATAAGGAAAGGAATATTGATGACTGGCCAAATGAAAAACACCAGTGAAAAGAGAATACGAGCTACACGAACCGAACTCCATTGGCGTATTCCAACTGACTGTGATGTACATGCCCATCGATCAAATGCAGCCAAACAAATAAAACTCATTGCCCATGGTGTAGGCAATTGAGAAGTAAACTCAAGTAGCTTGCATCCAATCGATGAAGTCGGATTTGGTATTGCTTGTACGTTAGTTAGAAGAAAAAATAATAAGGCACTAATATCAGAAAGTGATTGACCGACAATATAATAAGTAGTTGGCGATTGACGAAAAATTTTCATACGGATAAAAATAATTAGATTGAACAAAGCTCCTGGAGCTCCGAATAAGAAATGCACAATTGAACCCCAATAAGAAATTTGAGCAGCTACTTGAAGAATAGACATTTCTGATTTTCTACTTAATTTTGTAAATTAGATCTGGTTTTTCTTGAATTGGACGGTCAGCATGACAATGACATTCATGTCATCTCATATTTGTCTCTCATGATAACACTCTGAAAACGAGAAACGTTCGTTTAAATTATCTGTATCATGTACACTGTTGTTCTTTCGAATGTGATTTGGCATTAATCATTTCTAAGTATTGGTAGAGCACTCTTGACTATCCATTAGTTACAAGCTATTGCAACCATGAACAAACTTCATATATCTTGAAACTGATGTTTGTTGATGGGCCCTTCTATATTGAGAAATTCGACCAATTTTTCTATTCTAGTTATGGATATTAACGTCGTAGCGCAAAATGATTGTTTCAATGAATCAAAGTTAAGACGAACTGAGATTTTCTACATATGTAGAAGTATCAATAATCTGACGCATATATGTCTTTCTTGTGATTCTAATAGATTGTAAGTTAAATGAAAGATAATCTCTGCTATTTTTCAACGATGGAAAGTGGTGAAAGAAAAACAATGAATTCGATAAATATTCACGAATGGAATGATTTCTCTAGATGTTATCGTAGGAACAGAAAATTTTTCTATCCTAATGTGCTTTCTTATCTCACATGCATTTGACTCGTTTACGTATTTCTCAAGCAGTTATAGTTTCATGTACAAATACTTATCTGTCAACTCCGACCATACGTAAATAACACGTTAGCAACCGTATGACTGAAAAAAATAAATTTCATTGCCAACTGTCACTCATTTTTTGTAGACTATAACACTTCACCTAATTTATACTTCAAATCAGGTAATATTAAATGATAACCGTATTCAATTTTGATTCTCGAACTATTAGTCACTGATTAGTAGAAGAAGAAAAGATTCTATGAAAAAAATCATTATTCACTATGGCGAACGCTTACGAGATAGATTTTGACGTCTCAACGATATCACATACTAATCTCATTCCCTCTATTGAAAATAATCTATTAATGACATCAAATCGCATCGTATAATTTAAGTAGAGCGTATAAGAATCATTTTTAAAAGGCAAGATGAATGAATCGCCTAAATGTCTTCAAATAATATCAAACCAGAGAATTGAATTGATAAGGAATATCAAATCTATCAAAAGTTTATGAAAGTGTATGTGATGATCTATAGACGAAGTGCAAAATTAATCATCAATTCGAAGAAGAATACTAAGTCAAGAAATCGAAGCGTTCATTTTACGAGGTCAAAAATGTGCATGTGATTCCTCCAAGCGATGCCGATAGTATTATGAATAGTGATACAATAGATTATGATAGGTAATAGAATAAGTTAGAACTTTTGACTTCCTATCGTATGACAAAATACTGGAGTATTATTGCGGAAAGTAAATCAAGACAATTGGCAATCGAGTGAATACGTCAATTCTTTTCTCCATCACAAGTTATGTATTAGTAGAAGTTAATGATGATATAATAGATGAGCTTTTCGAAGATGAGCTTTCCGATAGATGAGCCTCCATCAAGTTATTGTCGTGCAAAGGCAAAGTGTAGAGATTATAACAGTTAATCCGATATGTTGCAAGGATAGGAAGGAATATTGCGACATCTAAATTTGATCAAGTATTCGCATTTCTTAGCGGACGAACAAATTAACTGTATCGAAATCATTTGTACCGTTATTAGTTCTTATCTAAAACTACCAATTTTACAGTTCTCAAAAAGTTAAGATCAACTTCCTTTGAACCGTTATCGGTATCGATGTATAGATAAATTTGAATCTACGTAACATTGTGTAAAAAATAATTATCATGCCGATTATATTACCTCTAATAAGACAGTTAACATTAAAATGGTTGATCGTAACCGTGTACAAAAACCTGGACGGAATAATTGCGACTGAATTTAAATCAAGAATTATTGAACGTACGATGAATTCAAATGATCTTCTACGAAGAATCACCAATAAGACATAGCTGAAATTTCATAAAGATCATGGAATGGTTTTCTTTCTCTGTATTCAACTATCCAACATCACAACGCGCTATCCAAAGAAAATAAAATAAAACTGACTAACTTTTATCAAGACCACAATCTTTTGAAGATATATCTATTCTACCGGAATTTTGTTCAATTTTTGATGTTGATCATTATTTGTGCCAATAAGTTCTATTAACACGTTTATCTCTGTAAGAGACTCAACTGTCGGTGTGCACCGAAGTTAATATAGCTGACAGAATAACAAAAAGTATCACAGTCGTGATACTGTATGCATCCGATGTTCGATTAAATTCAATATAGCTTCGTTGTCGATGAAGAAGAAGAATCAAAATAAGTTAAGAATTCCTATTGATTTGAAAAATTCATTGTCAACTACGAGACACACAGAATCAAACGGTGTCACCCAGACGGTAACAGTCTAAAATGTCCTTTTCGAAATGCTCTCGAGATTCGGTCCTTGGAATTAAATCCTTTAGACAGAATGTCCTTGGGACATGGTACTTTCTGATTTAGTCCTTCGAAAAAATGTTCTTTCACTAAAATTAAAATAATGCTAGATGATTATGTTTAAAATGCAGTTTAGTTTATTCTAACGGATTAAATTTCATTTTATCCTTCATTCGGAACGAAAAGCGAAAGTCCACGTAATAAAACTTGCGGTGTAATTTTGTTATTGTTACTCCGATTTTTATAATTCTGTGGTTCGTTGTTCAACAATTCTGGACTTTGATCGTTTTGTACGAGGTTGTATTCCAGACTTCATTATCTCTCAGAGTATGTTTGAACAACAGCATCATCTATATTTTAGTAACATTATGTTTAAACAACAATTGACGACTAGGGGTGTCGGCTTAGCACTAGCATTGTATTAACTAATGCTTTTTTAATGTTTTTCCATTAGAGTTAAAAAAATAACTTGATTCTTTTGTGTTAGTGTTAAAAATAATAGTTTAAGGCTTTCACATTAATTTGAATTAGTATTAATATTAAAAATATCACTATTTAATACTAATGCTCATGAAAAATGTATTGAATAATCCTTTTTTTAATGCTAATTTTAATTCAATACTAACACTAAAGTATTAAATTATTTTTTAGCAATAGCAGTGCAGCATTAAGTTATTTCCTTAATTATAATACAAAAGTAGTAGCATTTTTTAAATACTAATGCTAAACCGACAGCACTTTTGACGACAAAGGAATTTTTCATATAAAGGACTATTTCCAGCGGACATTTTTCACGAAGGACATTTTTTGAAGGATCCAATTTCAGGGACATTTTTTCCGAGGACCATATCCCGAGGACATTTCGTAAAGGACATTTTCTAAAGGACATTCTAGCCTTTATTCACCAGGACTGGTCCCATTACTCGTCTCATGCTAACTGGTCCCATATAATTGTGTCCTAATTCGTCCCATATAAAAAAAGTTGATTTCGAACTCGTCCCATTCTACTTACGGCCCTGATTAGTTTATCAATTCAGACATAGAATAATATCCGTTTATAATGTATTCTATATCAAGTTTCATATGCTTAAGAAGAGAAAATTGAGTGCATTTGTAAAAAAAAAATTTAGACGAAGAATTTAAGGTTTTTATTTAATAACCATCACTGTTTTGTGTGGTTTAATCGCTGATTCAGTTGGAGTTATGAGACTTTTTTTTCATATGGGTCCATTAGTTCAAGAAGTTTTTCATCTATTTTATCATATAATGTTCTTTCACTTGTTGTAAATCGAAACATGTTAACGAAAAATAGGTGCTATCAAGATATGAACAAAGTTTAAATTATCTATACTATCTTCCACATCGTATACAGGTTCAACGAACTCACCACGTTATCAAATAAAGTAGTAAGATGTCACCCTCCCTCATGCTACTAATACTAATTTTAATTGATAAACTAATCAGGGCCGTAAGTAGAATGGGACGAGTTCGGAATCGACTTTTTTATATGGGACGAGTTATGGGGCCAGTCCGGGTTAGACAAATTGAACTACTTAATTTACAATTAGCTGCTTGGATTCAATCATTTAATGTCAAATTAATTCTTTACGATCTCTTGCTTATATCTATACGATGTGAGGAAAGCCCAAGGATGAAAAAAATACCTATACTATACTAACAATTGAATCATCTAAACATGACGAAAGAAGAAATTGATAGAACACTAATTAATGGCACCTAATCACCAAAAGATCTATAGTTACTATCAAATTTTAATTGATTGAGACTTTTCATATTTTAGTTTGAAAAAATGAAAAACTACATTGCGGTGTTAGTATAAATAACGCTTACTGTTAGGGTAATAGTAAACTCCGAATTCGAGTCATTCGATACATTGCCACTAAAGAACACTATAGGCATAGAACATCATGTATAGACTGTAAAATAAAACCAAAACAGAAAAAGATCAGAATGAAGAGTTGAAGAAAACGTTAAATCAATTAAAGTTAATTTTGTGACTCATTTCATACGATGGCTAAAAATATTGAGATATCTTAACCACGAAGAAAAACAATAAACTGAACCGTTTTATTTTGTATCTGTCATAAGAGGCTGATACATTATCGTGAAATCGATGTATAGAGACTGAAGTGGGGCTAACGAACGCAAAATCATCTACTATTAGCAAATGAATGAGTTCAGCTTTTCAATGCTGAACATACAGTAATCTAGTTCACAAAATTTCTCAATCAGCACATGCATTGATCTTTCCTCGAATTTAGAAGAATATCTACTCCTCTCAGAAAGATAGAGTAACTTCATCCTACGGATTCAATAATGAATCCTTTCGGTGAGGAAATGAACTCATCAATTATTTTCTAGAACAATAGAGGTTTCTTCTTGTTTTCTTCATAATAAATCTTCGAGACAGAAACCTATGGCAATCTGTACTCGTTGTGTATCGAATAACTTGTGCTTCTAATGAAAATCTTGAGCCTCATATCAAGTGAAATCGAACGATAGTTAACATGATGCAAACATCTCGTGAGAAAATATGATATCGTTAAAGGTACATAGTAATGGAATGTTAAATTATGAAAACAGAGATCTAGATCCATTCAATTGTTGGATAGTCTCTCGACTCATTGCTTAGGTCTCTTCATATTTGAATTTCAGCTGTTTCAATTACTTTTTTTCTTGTTGCTATTTTGTATTTGATCGTGTGTTGACTTGCAAAACGAGAAAAGAAAGATAAAAGTATCAAACAAATGTCCTAGTAGAATCTTAAAAAGAAGATTTTACCAAGGTGAAAGGATGAATTTTGATATGTTCTATAAATTCCATGAATTTTAGTTTGCCTTTGGATCTGCTATACGCTTCTTCAAGGTATGACTATTCTTTTTTTCTCTTCCTAAAAGTCCTACTGATCTCGTGTTCTAGAAACAAAAAAACTAAATTAAACATTTCTAGTATTCTAATATTTTTAAATATGTGAACTAAGCGAAGAAAATCTTGAACTATTTCATTATACTCTATTACTTCTATTGATTTGTGAAAGTTTAAATGAAGAGAACGTTCACATTCTCTATCCGTAAAGTTAAATTGTCAAAATTACGTAAAAATTGACGTATGAAATTCTGAGCGTTAATATTAGAATAGATCTGGAATTTATTCAAGCGATTAAAATAAATGAGAACGAAATATGAAAAAAGCAACAGATTATTAAAGAATTATGCTATCATTATTATTATTTAATTGACTGGTTCTTATAGTTTGCAATGGAATTTCGTCACTGCATGGTAAATAAATTAGATCGTCAGTATTTCTATGAATATTATGTTCTGATGTAAAATATGGATTTATTAAATCGTCACGTATTGTTGATGAACAGAGTCTATTCGATATCATATCATTGGCCATCATATCAACAAAACGTAAAACAAATTGTGCTTTCATATATTTAATAGTTTTCTCGTTTGTTAAATTCGGTCCTTCTGTATAAGCACGAGCTTCTTTTTCTTGATCACATTCAAGTTCAAATAAACGTAAGATTCTTTCAATAGCAGTATCATTAGCTGCATGAAACATAGTATCATTGATATCTAAAGATGATAAGACGTTTGATGATAGAACAATCAATGATCTACCACCGATTTGTTCATCATCAAAAGCTAATATAAGTAAAATCATAATAAGACGCCAACGTTCATTATGTGCAAATATCCAAGCTTGTGGTTCTTTACTCCATGATGATGAATTTCGATTATTTTCACCTGTAATTAAGAATTTTATTGCTGATTCATGTCGTTTTAAACGTGCAACAAATGTTTCTGGTACACGTTCATTTTCATGCATAACAATATCAGCTAAACGATGACAAAATTGAAAGATAATCGATGAATGATTATTTGTTGTTGGTTGTTGTTCATTTTCTTCGAATGATTGATAACATTCAAGTAGTTTTAACATTAATTGAAAATCATTTTGATTCGGTTCGAGTTTAACACTTGATATCGATGGTGAAGAACGAAATATTTTCGGTGGTTTACCAAAACGTATTTTATCTAAAGCCATACCTTTAAAATCATATAATAAGCTATCATTGTCAAGTTTTTTTCCGCTGTCAAATTTTATTTTATTTTTCTTACCAACACATTTACACTTATCAAAACGACATGCTGCACAATTATTGCGATTTGTTTTATTTATAGAACATCGTATTGGACATGGTTCAAGTATAGTTGACTTTTTTGAATAACGACGAAAAAATCCTTTACATGCTTCACATGTAAATACACCAAAATGATATCCAGAACTAATATCATCACATACTCGACAAAGCTCAGATTCATATTGTGATTCTAGAGAAGTAGAAAATATTTGCTTTAACATAGAATATCTGTCTAAGCTAATACAAATTTATTTCGAAACTTTTCGTATGTTATACGATGTTTTCTTTTCTTTATTTCAACTGATTAGTTCAAGAATATTTTGATAAATCAATCTTACTCATTGTATCATCTTGAAGTTTTCTCTTTTTATTTGATTGTACAATCGATATGGATGGTTTTTGTTGAGAATTCTCTACTTGAATTTCGTGTTCATTACTATTTCCGTATAATCCATCTCTATGTCTAGTAAAACCAATATCAATCGAGTCATTAGTTATATTATTTTGATATTGATTCTGATAACTATTCTGATAAGCAGCTGTTACTGCAACATTTAAATAAGTTGCATCATAATTTGGATAGGATATTAAATCGGAATGAGCAATTTGTGAGATTGTCGATGATGATGATGATGCTGATGATGATGAAAACGGATGTTGGTACGGTGAAAAATAAACATTTGTTGATGTCAAATTAGTGTGTGCCACCGGTTGACGAAATGGATAAGTATTTGTGTTGTATGATGAGTATGGTAATGAATCGAGATAATAAGAATCATTGAGACGAAACGATGATTCACTCATACGACAATTGTCAAATGTCTATTGTAATCAAACAAAATGAAAATAGAATTTTATGAAAGTAGCATACTCTTGATGAATTATATTGGTCACTGTACATAGTTTATTATCAAACAGAAGTATGATTCATGACGAATTTCTTTTGTTCTATTAAGTTAACTGAAAACCAAAAAAGAAAAGAAAAAAAAAGAAAATGTGTTATTCGTCATGAAACTATGTCAAGTTTATATGATGATAAAATAGACTAAGAGAGAATGAGAAGATTTTTCTTTACATCATACAAACACCGTTCTCGGATAAATCAATCAATTTGATATAGACAATGACATTGTGCATCGACTCAATCGATCTCCACGGCATATATACATATCGTTCCATATTCTATCTGCATTACTTAATGAAATAGAGATGTAATCACTATTTCGGTATTGCTATTTGTCCCCCGTTTTTTGTCTCTCATATGTCCTCTGTGCTAAATATTGGACAAAAAAACAAGACGCCTCATAAAAATTGTTGAGCTGGGACCAACACACACACACACACACACACATGTGTTTGAAGTTCCTATTGGTACATGTTACTTGTACAGCCAAGTTATTATTCTATCATAGTCCATGGTAAAGTTCTCAATAGTATTGAAAGAGCTTTCAATTAATGCCATCTCTATTATTGATTAAAACTGTATGCAAGATATTTTTTTCACAAACAAAAATGTTCGTAATTTTTTTTCTTGAGGAAGTTTATTGATTTCGGTTTTCTTACATACGACTTTGCAACTATATGTTTGCCATTGTACAGTTTCTTCGAAAAAGAAGACCTTGGGAATCAGTCAAACACATCGAGAACGTAGAACTAAATCTTCACTACAGAAGGGAAGACATGATCTATGTATCTATATATGTATACTGTATTGCCGTTTTGTTTACACAGATATTTAACTTTTGTAGTATTCATAAGAAAGATAACTATTGAATAAGATTCTAATGTGGAAATGACAGTATACAATACAAATCCAACGGTATTCGAATGCACAATATTCAGTGAACTGCCGGTGTAATCAAAGAGAAGACTAATTTATATATATCATTGGATGATTCTATTGTGAATTAGAATTATAGTATATCCATAATAGATTCATGTTATCCGATACCGACCATTAGTAAACTTCTCATTCAAGACTTTGAAATACTCAGGTATTCATACATTTCCTCTACTAGAAGTTTTACCTAAACTTGATAATAATTACTTTGGTCTATCATGCAGATATCTGTTTTTCATATTCCATACGATGAATAAACAGCCTATTGAAAGTTGGAGAATCTGTAAGAATCGATATAATCAAAGCATGATTAGCAATGGCATCATTCTTGAAGATGCATAATGTACCATTGATGTGAGGTGAGTTAGTGTCCTATCCATTATTTACATCGGCATTGAGGATCATACGTTTGTGTCTGTCACGTTCGTAGGAGGTGTTCATAGTTCCGTTCCATCAGACTGAGATCGTGTTTCACCAAGAAGAACGAAGCAACATGGTATTATTCAATATTAACAGCATTTCGTGTTATGTTAAAATTTACAAGAGACGTGTGTTTTTGTTGAGTCGATAATAGATAAGTTACGAGCGTGTTTCGAGTATAAGAACTTCAATAGTTGGCAAGTTATGAGACAAATTATAAAAATTTTGAAATTAATCTTTTCATAATCTGTACATGAATGAATACGAACAAAAAGATAGCAGCACATCCGGGACTAGAGTGACACCTGGTTTTGTTTCATTGTACCCAAACAGAAACAAACATTCATGTTCGTAGCGAAGAGAAACAGATTATTGAAGTTAATGATAATATTTTCGAATAATACTTTTGAATATTTTTTTTCTCGTGAAAAATAAAATCTTAAATCATGTTCGAATCTTTTTTCCGATTGACAATCAATTAAGACCAAGAATTCCTTGTTAGAGATTTAACTGAAGCTTCGCAAAAGAAAGCAGTATGAACAACGTGATCTTCAGAGGAACGAAGAGAAATATATGTAAATAGCTTACTTAGGAATTTGAGATTAACTGAATCATTATTATCATGAGTTTTACAGAAATGGAAATTAACTTGAAAAACAAATTGCACACTAATAAAAGTTCAACCAGTTCATGTGTCTCATTGTCATCAATGTATTTACTACATACTAAACTTTACTCAAAAATGCACATGATCACGAGCTATATCAAGTTATCATAACAGCAATAATCTATCCTAAACACACTGATTGAGATGTGTTGTTTAATTTGTGAATCAAATACTTACAAGAATAATCTAGACAGTTGAGTTTTAACACGACCGATTACATTATACACAATAGCTTTATTATTTGCTTATTGTCACGTCGAGTCGACTCACTGAATGGAAAGTGAAAAAAAAACAGCGATGTGTAGTATTAAATTACAGACTTATGTCTGAAGATGTGTTTATTGAACAGTCTGAGAACAGAAAAAAAAACGAATGAACAATAAATGTTCATTCTATTTCATCACAAAAAAAAATGTACAAACTACCTCAAGTGCTTGTTTTTCTTTTTCTTACTACTATCACGTTAACGAATTCCTTCGATATTTCTTCATGTGTTTCCAATTCTCCATGTCAATGTTACACTTCAACTTATTCATTTAAACTAACCAACTGCTCACATTCATTAACTGATTTGCCTATATTGGATTCGAAAAGTACATATAATATTACTAAAGTCATAGCTTCGAATGCTTTTATTCAGTGGCCAACTCAGTTGTGTAAATATATAAACATTCAAATACTCGACTTAAGTGGATCGTATTTTGATTCGGAATCAATCGATTTAACATGTTTGTCAAATTTAATACATTTAAATTTAAGTAATACACAATTAAAACGAATACCGAATTTTAAAGGAAATTTTTCCAATCATTTACAAATACTTGATCTATCAAGCAATCATATAAAAATTATTGATGGTAGTTATTTTCAATCATTAAATAATTTATTAACATTATTTTTACAAAATAATCCAATCGAATCTATTGAAAATTTACAAGATTTATTTCATTTATCTCATCTGGAATCGATTAATATGATTTCATCGAATTTAGATCTTACACTTAAACAATCATTGACATCAGATCAATGGATTGATATAGCTACACAATGGAATAGTTCAAAGAAATCATTTGTTATTCGTATGAAAAATATTCCATTACAATCGACCATACCAAAACCGGATCAATTTCAAACCGTTTCAGTTGATGTCATGAAAATTATTTTCAAAACATTGATCAATTCAACATTTATTACTTTATTTAATACACGAAAATGTGATTGTGCACAACTTCGAACTTATCAACGAATATTTGCATTTGTTGATTATCAAAAGAAATATTCATCACCATTATTTCAATCAACAACATGTCTTATGCCAGACGGAATAACACATGCTCGTTTATTTGACCGTCGAACATATATCGATTTACGATGTCCATTATTTGGAAAAATATCATTTTTTCCTTATCTGGAAAATTCAACTTCATCATTTAGCAATATATGGGTTTCGTTTTTCATTGTTTTTTCATTTTTATTCCATTGAAAAAACTAAGACAATGAAATTATGCTTTTGTTTTCTTTATTAAGGGATTATATAAAATGATTATTGTAGAGGTTAGCAGTTCTATTAAATAGAATAAATGTTAAAAGTATAAAAAAAAGTTTTAATGAATCCTTGATTTTGAATGCAAAGGACGATTATATATCTAAGAAGAAAATAACAGAAACAATTTTGTACCGTACAAATTTCAAAATATAATTATGTAATCTTCATGTCAAGTTAACTTACCAATTATTTGTTTTTGATCGTGCTATTATTTTTTTCGGGAATATAAATATGTTCAAGTATTAGATTATGCATTCGGATAAACTAAATAGTTATTTCATATTGAATATGTAAAGAGGAGAAGAGTGACTTTCGAATTACATACTATTATGATTATTTTGATATGGATCGTTATAATACATACGAGCTTTTGCTAAATACTGATTGACTGCAAATTATATAAAATAAATATCTGTAGATATGCATAGAGAAAAAACAAACCTTCATTAGTTTGACGTTGGTCGGCGTAAAAATAATTCTGACCATCAACTTTAATATTATCCCACCAAAAACCTTGATTTGCATCATAGTCAACATAGTCATAGCCATCGTCATTGTCGTTCCATATTTCAACAAAATAATCATCATCCTTTTTATCATCAGGATGATTATTCTGTTTATCATCATCAAGATAATTTTGATTATCATTATAAGACCAACTGTCACGGCCGAAGTCAGGGTTGACTAATTTTCGAATCGTCCATGCATCGAAGCATACATTGCGATTAGTCAAATAAGCATATGGAATATAGCAATAGCCTTTATCACCCTAAATTTTAAAAAAAAGAATGAAATGACAACTTTTCACACCAGTTAGTACGTAGTTCATATTTACCCAATCTGCTCCCCATGAATTACGAACAATAAATGCTTGCGATTGATCACTATAACCAACAGCTAACATAGCATGACTAAATACGATGCATGGATTATTTTTTTTGTTTTCGAATATGAAAGTATTCTATTCAAAAATACCTTCCGTGTGCTTGTCGACTGGTTTCCCATGGATTAGGCATTGGTACGATGCCTGTTTTTGTTGCTTGATCAAATGAAGAAAACAAGTATAGACCAAATGCAAAAGGAAAACCTTGTGCTAGACATGATTTCATTTCAGTTAAATTAATATCAACCTGAAGTGGCTGATCGATTGTATGACCTTTTGCTTTTTCATAAGCTTGATTGCTTGGACGTATATTAACACGTGATATGTCGTATGGCCAAATTGATTCGAGACACGTACCAAGTTCTTTCAATCCCACAACAGCATCGGTCAACGTACAGCCACTATCTTCGATTACTTGTGCATATTGACCTCTAACTCGTGCATTATAGTAAATAAACAAACGGCTAATATCTATATTGAGACCATTTGCTTTCTTTATTAGATATTCATAAGCACCTACACGAAAAATCCAATGATAATAATAAAAAGAAAGAACTTGATTTATTTTAGTGTTACATACCCGCCAGAGAGTTAGCGGTGCTAAAAAGATATCAAAGTTCAAAAAAACAAAAATAAGTAGAAATATACAGAAATGAAAAAATTCTTGTTACCAGCTTGCAATTCTCGATTGATCTTCAACAGCTGTCAATTGTGGTCGAAGATCAACTTTTGGTGGCAATTGATTCGCTCTTAAAGTCATCTGTTGACGAAAACTTGGAGCTGACCGGTATCGAGCAGATGCACGATTCGGCGGAAAGACACCATTGAGTCGATATTTTTTATTTTTTGTTGCATTGACCAAATAAGTTTTCGGTGGCATAGTTTTATTCTTGTATTATGATTCGAAGAATATTTATGTCATGAAAAAACTAGCAGTTTATATAGTAGGGAGAAAATTTTGTTTTTTTATGCATATTTTTGTGAATAAGTATTTTTTTTCGAAACCGTTACTAATTTGTTTACAGATCGTAAAGTAGACAACGATTAATACGAGCCTACATATTTGATTTTAACCCAACTAATCGTTGTTCGGTCACAAGATTCGATTCATTACTTTTTAATTAAAAATACCTAGAATATGATAACTGAATATTGATATAAATGTCATCAATGACATCCATGATTAATCTACTTATGTATGCGAATAAATGATCGAACTGTTTGATAAGATGCTCCGTCGAATTATGAAGTATAATGATTGATATCTACTAGAAATCGGATGAATATTCATTTTTGATTTCTTAGTTACATATATGAATAATATACATGGTGCTCCAAAAATAACTTTAAAATTCAAAAATATTCCTTATCCCTCCTATCTCTTAGTTAATTGAATTCATTGTTTTGCAACAATAAGTCAGAGAGCAAAATCTTGTTTTCTCTAATGTGAGAACTATTAGCGAACTAGGCTTGAAGAATACCAGTATTGTCTTATGAGAAATGTTGACTTTTCCGATTGAGTAAATTTTTTCTACGAAGAAGTGCGAACTATTTTTCAGCTTCTATTTTTTCTAGTTCTGGGAGATGATGAAACAGTTTTGAAAAACCGTTGAAATTCGTCTACGAACACCGCGTATAATCCATATAACGATAATGTCGACTTGACATTTAACTTCAGTGAATAGCTCAATTGAACTAGATTCTATAGAAGATATCCCCATTACTAACTGGAGACTCTTTGAGATATAGATGGTTTAAAGAATGGAATGTTTACACGACATGGACAATAAATGTTAATGTTTTGAAAAAGGCATGTTTCATAAGATGGCGATTCGAAACGATGAATCAATTGAAAAATTAAACTCACATATAAGAAAATAGACTGAAAATCAACAGTCTCCATCAATACTTAGCGCTAGAACAAACCATTTGAAAATTTTGGTAGACTTATCATCGATCAATGCATAGTAAAATATGAACTCCTAGACTCAGGATTTACGACAGGTCACAATTGTCTCAAATTCAACCAAATCATCGATTTAAAGCCTGCCGTTTTCCACGTAAACAGGTAGAGTTGTACATTGCATCATATTTTTCATCATACAAGAATATAATCGATGATCTAATTTTTCTATTGAAGATTTCAGATTTTTCATTACTTATAACAAGAATTATAAGTATGAGATCTACTCCTTATTCAGGTCCACACCTGCACATGTAACAATTGTACTAACTATACTATAGACAAAGTTTGTACGACCCCGAGGTTTACATTTTCATGAATGACAGTAGATATGTATATACTTTTCTAAAGATATGTGCGTTCTAATCAATGATTGCTCTGATTATGTATTAATTAAGTTAAGCATAATCAAAGTGCAACGAGCCGTCAATATACATAAGAATAAAATTAGTTTTGCTTGTGAACAAGTTTAAATATTCGGTAATGTAAACTTCTTGAAAATGTTTATTTTTGAAAATAGATACAATATGATATCATGCTAAAAGAATTTGACTCGAACAGCCAAGCCAGCAACTACGCCGAAAGAATATTGTGGAGTGGAGCTGTAAGATTGCAGGCAAAAGAAATACTTTCCATTTGGATTATTTTGAACCTATCACTTCAATTAAGAAGTGAGCATTTTTTTAATTTGATACCTTTCGTTTTTAATTTTACATCATCAAATGTAGATGATCCATTGTACAGTTATTGATTTTTATAAAATGTAGCTTATCTCTTATTTTTAATTGTTAGCATAATCACTTCTTTTAGATTCATCATAGTATTAGAAAATGTAAACAAGCAAGAGGCAAATGGCGAGAAGAACAATTGTATTTCTATCGTTTCTGGTAAAGGAAAAATAGAAGTGAAGTAATATATTCTGATGACTTTGTTTTTCCCGGTCTGTGACTGGTTGAAGATATGTTCTATGTATAGATACTACTGTTCGTATTGAATTGAATGAATGGCTTTCAATATAATTGGTATACAGTAGATGACTTTGTAATAAATTCATTCATATGTGTGTAACGAGTAGTATGGATGAACAAGTAACACTATTCGGGCATAATTCAAAAAAACTAGTAGCTGCGTATCTTTAAGCAATGAGAAAGAAAATAAAATATTTTTATGAAGAAGTAACGTGTTTCCTTCTTTTATATACTTTTAGAGCAAATAGGACTACTTTTCATATACCATGCAACAAATGTATCAGCATTGTAATATAAAAAGTATACATATCATCAATTTGCATCGATTAACAAGAATGTAATATCGTCAGAAAATTTTCAGGAGACTCTGTGAATGATGAGTGAATCACTTTGGATGAAAAGTAGATTCACATGCACTCTCATATATATATGTTGTAGGCAAAATTGGAATCTAGGCAAATTCCGAATTTGCCCGGGCAAAATTGGAATTCTAATTTTGACTAGACAAAATTAGAATTCTAATACTGACTAACATTTTCTTGGGCAAAATCAGAATTCCAATTCTGCCTAGGCAAAATTAGAAGTCGATCAGAGATAAATTCATGTAAACACGTGCTTTACTGTAAGGTAGAGGGGAATAAAAAAAATAGTTGTATAGTGACCATGCCGATGTGCGCATTAGAAATATAGTTGTACTGACTGTAAACAAACAAAATGTCTGAATTACCTTCAACATCAATTCAAACGGATAGCGAAGAAACTCGTTATTATCAAGAATTAGAAAAACACATTAACTCATTAAGTATGAAGTTTCGTGAAAAATCTGTTATAAAACAAAACAGTTAAAACTGATATTATTTCATTTGTAAAACGTTAGTTAAGATAAAAAGTACATTATTACATAAAAACACTTTTACATTAAGATGCTTAGAATTTCAGCTGCTCTAGGTCATCTTTGATCGACTTCTAATTTTGCCTAGGCAGAATTGGAATTCTGATTTTGCCCAAGAAAATGTTAGTCAGTATTAGAATTCTAATTTTGTCTAGTCAAAATTAGAATTCCAATTTTGCCCGGGCAAATTCGGAATTTGCCTAGATTCCAATTTTGCCTACAACATATATATATTAGTCTTGTCTTAGTTTTCATGTATCATATGTAAAAGAGAATATTATTGTAGAATTTTGCAAACATCTCGTTTGTTTAATTATTGAATTTTCTTCTTGAAAAGCCTATTACGATAAAAGTAAATTGAGTCATCATTCAAAATTCATTTAATATGATTTCATTCTGTGTTAATACGACAATCATGGTTAAGAAAAATAAAATAAAATATTAATGCTAATTGATTTCGATACATTCATTCTAGTTTACTACGTATAAAGAAAATTAGTGAAATCAATCTTCGGATGAACTACTACTTGATGATGTACTAGTCGTACTTGTATTATTTCCATCATCGTCACCTTCTTCAATGTCTTGTATTTCATGATCATTATCATTATCATCATCGTCAATTGCTTTACATTGATAATCGATAGAATCTTCATGATCCCAGTGTTCATGGCCAAGATCATCATTTTCTAATTGACGAATAGTCCATGCATCAAAACACAAATCTGGATTAGTCATATAATCGTACGGAATATAACAATATCCTTTATCACCCTAACATCAACATAGCGTACAAATTATTCGTAAGAATGAAACTCATAGTTACCCAATATTTTCCCCATGAATTTCGAACAATAAATGCTTGTGATTGATCACTATAACCAACAGCTAACAATGCATGCCTAACATAGTGAAATATCGATCTAGAAGTCATGAATTTTTCATTAAAAAAACTATGTTCTGACCTGCCATGTTCTATGTGACCTTGTTCGGTTACGTTTGGCATTGGTACAATACCTGTTTTAGCTGCTTTGTCAAATGATTTATACAATCGTAAACCGAACGCAAATGGAAAACCTTGTGCAAGACAAGATTTCATTTCATTTAAATTAATATTAATTTTAAAAGCTTCAGTAATTTGATAATTTTGAGCTTGTTCATAAGCTTCATAATGAGGCCGTACGTTTACTGCAAATATATCATAGGGCCAAAGTGATTCAAAACAAGTACCATATTGTTCTAATGCTTCAATCGCATCTGTCATCGAACAACCTCGATCAGTAACGATACCCATCGGGCTTCTCTTAGCACGTCCATTGTAATAAATGAATAAACGGCTCACATCAATATTCGAACTGTACGTTTTCTTCAACAAATATTCGTAAGCTCCTATGCAAAGAAAAAAGCAACAGTCTATGAAATACCAATAGTAGAATGCATATCTGTTGTTGAACCTGCTAGTGAATTAGCTGTGCTAAATAGATATTTGAAAAGCATAAGACATATTTCAAATCGAAACTTGCCTTCTTACCAACTACCAATTTTCGATTGATCTTCAACAGGTGTCATATCAAATCGAAGATCAACTTTAGGTGGAAGTTGATCTTTATTGTAAAGAACATGATTTACAAAAAATTGTCGCAGTTTTTCTTTATACGGTAATCGAAATGATGGTATGATGCCATTCAGACGAAATCTTTTGTGACTCAATCGATTGAATAGATAAGTTCGAATAGGCATGGTTAATGTCTATAGTATAAGAAAAAGATTTTATTATTTTTCTCAACGAAATGAGTATCTACCGATAACTGTACAAGTCAAAATTACAGTAGTTTCTCTCTTTTATTTTTGGTAGCAAATATTTAATCGATACATCTACATTGCTCTAAGGTTACTTGCTATTGGCACACATCGTTTCATGATGATGCCTCACTTGTCTATCGATAAATACATCTTTTTCTTTCCTTTTTTCCTATCAAAAATTTTAGATCAATATTGAAAGGCATGTTCGTCACTCATGTAATACTATATGCATCAAACTAATCAGAAAATATCTACATGATACTTTGATCATTGATTATGTTTCTCTACGAAAATGTTTTGAATAAGCCCACTGTAATAAATCAATCATGTAGAATTGAAATACTAGAATTTTTTAAACATAGATGCAATGCACAATAAACATTAATTCGATAGTTACAGTTATCACTAATTATAAAGTTGCTTCAAACACTTACTCATTGGAACAAGATCATAAGTTGATACTTTTGTGATGAATCAACTATTTCTTTTTTTCCATTTTATTTAATGATTGTTGTTACATTTTGGTATAATCAAAGGAAAGAATTAATCGATTGCCTCTGATCCACTAATTTCGACTTAAGATTATGTACGCATCATACAGATCTCAATAGATTGTGATGAATACGAACAAAATGTCAAACTAACCATCTGTTGACTTATGATTAGTGTGCTCTTTCTAAAAATGTTCATGTGTATATTACGATACACTTTTCAGAAACTTGGTTTTCGAATTCAGGCACGAAACATGTACTATAATTAGAGACATTGATTGAATTAGAACGAGTTTTAGATGCAATTTCGAAATCTTTAGATTTTATTTCTATTCTGTAGAACACAAATCGAGTATGTTGGGATAGATGAATGATCTAATACCAACTAACTTTTTATAGTCGTAAACTTGCAATAGACACTAAAGAAACATCCAAAATTCAGATTGTTTAACTCATCAAAGCTAGTTTGTAAACCGTCGTTGTAAGAATAAACCTCATCACAGGTCCTTTTCAGTCGAGACTACTTCCGTTGGAGAGCTAGTTTATAGACTAATAGAGAAGTTTTTCATATCTGTCAAAAAAAACATATGCAAAATCACGTATGCTACTCAATATATTTCTTGAAATCTGCTCATCGCGTTCAAAGTTGAAAACTATCACAATAGCGAACCTATTGAGCCGATTAGCGTCTAGTGTAAATATTCATCGAAAGCTTCGAAAAAACTCCTTTCCTACTACTTTAGTTCGAGTTTCCAATTTAATGAATCTATGGCGAAAACATTTTTGTGTTACGGTCTACACAAATTCAACTCTTTTAGATTTTTACGTGCTAGAGTTATATATATTTGATTGGAAATCTTGAAACCAGCTGACTGATTACTGAACAGTATGCATTCTTTAATGGTATGAATGTGGAAAGGGAAATTTCAAGAACCTGCACATAATTAAAAATTCAGATGGTTGTTAACGATGACATATAAACTTCAACTAGACGATCAGCTGAAATAACATCATTTTGTTCTGATTATTTATCTTAAATAGGCAAGATGTGAATGGATTTGAGAGTTTTTAGTTTGATTGATAATTGAATTGCTGTGTCTAATACTAATATTCAATGCTGAGAAATCACAATTTATTTTTTGCGGTCTTCTTCAGGACATTATCTTCATAAAACAAACTATCGACTTCGAAATACTTCTCCGATATCCAAGTCTCTTTATAGCATTATGCCTTGAAGCTATCTCTATATGACAAATCCTAAATTCTATCCGAACGACTTTGTTGTATGATAAAAATAAGTATATAATAGGGTGAATCCATGGGGTTCCTACCACTTTTTTGGAAAGTGTTTTTTTTTCCATTTTTTTTGTGCCAGAACGGTGGAAGGTCGTCGAAAAACAGCTTCTGTGAGAA